>OU974081.1:3729495-3904495 GCA_918843875.1 Diadumene lineata | reverse complement strand
TTCGTTCATTCGTTCATTCGTTCATTCGTTCATTCGTTCATTCGTTCATTCGTTCATTCGTTCATTCGTTCATTCGTTCATTCGTTCATTCGTTCATTCGTTCATTCGTTCATTCGTTCATTCGTTCATTCGTTCATTCGTCCATTCATTTATTTATTTATTTATTTATATACATATTTATTTATTTATTTATTTATTTATTTATTTATTTATTTATTTATTTATTTATTTATTTATTTATTTATTTATTTATTTATTTATTTATTTATTTATTTATTTATTTATTTATTTATTTATTTATTTATTTATTTATTTATTTATTTATTTATTTATTTATTTATTTATTTATTTATTTATTTATTTATTTATTTATTTATTTCTCTCGTAGATCTGTGAACTGGACATCATTCACCTTGTTTACAACCTCAGCAGGCAACTGTTCTTCAATAATGATTGACTCCTTTTTTTTCTTTTTTGGTGCTGGCTCATCAATGGGCAAGGTTACATTCACATTAAGGTATCAGGGGACCCTAATGACCACTGTTCGCTTTTCTTCGTATAGGGCGCAACATATGCAACCGATTTCTATGATTTATATATCATCTGAAAGCTGAATAGTTGATGAAAACAACTATGTAAGAAAATATTGACAATTTTTCAATTTTTTTTTAGTAAGTGGTGAAAATATAAATTTATACTCCGTTTTTTCAAAAAGTCACAGTACAGCAGAAATTTATCCGATCAAAACACACATATTGTAGTCGTAAAGACGAAAGATTGAACTAAAAAACCGTGTCTCCGATTTTTGAGTTATGCCCTCGTTGCGAAGATATCTGTTTCTAAAGTTAAAAATCGCATTTTTTGACGATTTTTATACAAATCACTCAATATCTCTTGAACGAGGCATAAAATCAAAAATCGGAGACACGGTTTTTTAGTTCAATCTTTCGTCTTTACGACTACAATAAGTGTGTTTTGATCGGATAAATTTCTGCTGCACTGTGACTTTTTGAAAAAACGGAGTATAAATTTATATTTTCACCACTTACTTAAAAAAAGTTGAAAAATTGTCAATATTTTCTTACATAGTTGTTTTCATCAACTATTCAGCTTTCAGATGATATATAAATCATATTTTGCGCCCTATACGAAGAAAAGCGAACAGTGGTCATTAGGGTCCCCTGATACCTTAAATTGCTTTTTCATCTTCTGTGCTTTCTCACCCACTCTACCACTGTATGGATGTTTTCTCTTGACCTCTTTTGGAATTTCTTTGTACTTTTTACTGTGATCAGCTTTTGACTTTGGTGGTTGTTTTATTACTTTAGATTCCAATATTAAGCTGTTACATTTAGGGGCAGAATTTTTAAGTTTTTTTAAACATGACTTTAAAATTTCATTGATCTCTTCAACAACTTCAGTGTTGTCTGTAAGGTATGTGAGACTTTTAATTTGATGCAGTATATCTCTGCACTTTGTTGTTGCAGTCTTATGGAATCCTTTCCTAGTTGGTAAATTGCTGTAGGGAGGTGAAGAGTTATTGTTTGTTGTATGTTGATTAGGAGGCTGTACTGTGACTGAATCTTGTGTCTGTGGTAGATCACAGGAGGGAATGTTAATGGCACTGTTTGTTAAAGACTTTTCCTGATTTGTCGAAACGTCCTCATTTACAGGTGAGTGAGGCTTATAATTTTGTAAAACACAGTCATCAAGATTGAGGTAGGACGAATTTCTGTATTTTGGAGATAATTTATTCCATTTCCATTCTGGAAAGTGTTTGAAAATTGAAAAGAAGTGTTTACATGGGAGATAATTCTTTGCCCAGTCCTGACAGGTACAGCATGGCATACTAGTCTCATCTCCAAATTGTAATTTATATGAGGTCTTTTGTGACTGGCCCTCAACTTCAAACATTCCAAGTACATCATCCACAACAGTGATATCGTCTCTTTGAATTTCCTCTGCAGCACTTATTCTTCCCATGCAGTGTGTGACAATATCCCGTGGCCTGTTCCACAGAAAATCAGGGAGAACTTTGTTATAGGCCTTGTAGGAGCTGCTATACTGGACATTCATCTGCACATAACTATGAAAAAATAATTTTTGTTAGATATATTTCAATTAAATTACAGTGCTAGGGTTGATGTGGACAAATCAAAGTCTATATTTAATTAAGTTAATGTTTTTGAATAATGATACAAAATAGTGAAAGTAATAAAATGGGTTGAGGTGGGGGAACTAAATTGCCATTACTATACCCCAACCTGAAGAAAACAAAATTAAAGAAAATACAAAATATACACTTGATAAATTTATTTAATTCAAGACTTATTTTACCTGTTATACTTATCTGGTAAATATTCCTCAACTAAAACTGTCAGCATACTGCTAAGGCTGTTGGATTTGTGTTTCTGTAAATAGCTGTACTTGAACACGTGGTTCTGCCTCTCCAATCCATTGTTGGTGTTAACCTTTACTGTCTAAAAGCCCATAGCCACCTCTGTTATAAGAGAGAACAATCTGATGGTTAGGTTGTCAAATTCAGTATACCATGGTTGCATAATGAGCTATGTGTGAGCCTACATACCCTTGACATTTTCAGCCATGTCTTCTCAAACCAGTTTCGCAAATTTATATTACTTGATGCTTTCCACAGCACACTTGCCTTTAACGCTAATACAGCTTCATTGTACTTCTCTTCTGTTTTTGAATGAGCTATACGCCTCAAACGGCATAACAGTTCATCTCTATGTTCTGACACACCATTGTCTTTCTTGTTCACCCATCTTTCCCAAGCCTGTTCTCTGTGAAAATCGCAGAGATACACCTGGCAGCCTACATGTAGACAAGGTTAAATAAATATTTTTTTATAATGGCAGTCTATCACAAGCTTTTTTAATTTTAAATGTATCATATACACACACAAATAATATGTTAATATTATTGTTATTATGGTTTATTTTTTTGGTGTTTTTTTTGAAGTAGTGGGCATGTTATAGTTAGAATATTATTGCAAACACTCTTCCACTGAAATATTGGTTCTGGTACATACTAAAGTAGGTAGAATTATGTCACATTTAATGATTGAAGAATTTTACTCAATATATTCTATTGTTTGCACTCACTGGTGTAAGTAGCATTAGTGTTCGTTGCTGCAGTCACTCTAAAGTGTTCTGGTGAGAGGGAGTGTTTACTTAGTTCATGCAAATTACCTGCAAATGTTTCTTCAATGGCATTTATTTCTTCTTCACAGCAGTCCACCATGAAATATGATGGCTTCCACTGCTGGTTCCACTTTTCAAAAAATCCCAATGCTTCCCTAATTGATTCAGTGGATTCATCTTGCACAACAAATGAACCAACTATTTGATAGTCCACATTAGTTCTCACAGCTATGAAGAATAGTGGTAAGGCATAACGAGTTGTCTTGTGTGTAGCATCCAGAAGGCAAATGTCATTCCCATATCTAGACAAAAGATGCCTTTGCCATTCTGTTTGGTGAACAAAGAGAAGCTTTTGTCTCGAGAGGGGAGTGACAATCTTTACATCTTCTTCATCCTCTCCATTATCATCACCATCACTGGATTCAGTCTTGTCAATATCTGCATATGGACGGAAATGGAATTTGTCTTCTGGATACTGCTCAATCCATTTGTCAACCACTTTTGAAACATTTGTTTGATCACAGTTGGAAAATCTTTGTTTTACTGTAGCTGTATATATGTGATTTCTTACGTCTTTCCTTGTGGGATTGAATCTTCTATTTGTCAATGCTGGCTTTGTCATTCCAGCAAACATCTCTTTTTCAACAAAACCTCTAAGGTGACGCCTCATTTCATTTACTGATCTCACTCCTGCTCCAACAAGCTCATGGATTTTCTCAATTATCAAATGATCCACCTGCTGCTGAATCCCACCACCCTGTAAATGTAATGTCATTACACTTAATTAATAACCCGCCACAATACTCTTGAATGCTGTACCTCTCCCATTATATGGAATTCATGCTTTACTGGAAGATGCTGTACCTCTCCCATTATATGGAATTCATGCTTTACTGGAAGATTTATGTGAAACCACCTTTCCCCTTGAATTTTCGTTTCTTTAAGATCTGTTCTTAACTTCATAGACATTCTTCTCCTTCTTTTTCCTGTATTAAAGCTTACCTATAAATACACATTGCCATATTTTGGAATTATTATAAGTAGCTAGAGCAATCAGTGATAATCATTGATTTCTGATGATAATTATAGGTTCAAGAAATAAATTTTACCTTATACTTTGGAAATTTCATTATTTCACGTACTACAATTTGAGCAGGACAGCCAAATTTTTTTGTGTCCTGAGGGAGATTTCTGTGTTTTTTAAATGAAAAGCCATGATCTTTGTTCTATTTAAAAAGAAAACGAGGAAAAATCAATAATTGATGCAATATTGTTATGTCATCTTGAATGTATAGTGGTTTGAACAGCATTAACTGAAGTTATTAGAATTGAGTGAATTCAACCCCCCCCCCCCCCTCCATCATTTCTCATTTAATTTATGTGCACATGCTTTTGCAGGTCCCTTTCTGTTTTTCCCATGCTGACAATCAAGAACCTTCTTTCCAAGGACAAGATAGGGAGTACCATCAAAAGGAATTGTCTTGTCAGACCACATCACATTGTGATTCTTGCTGCAAGGATCTTGTTGAAAGAGTTATTGTTATTTAAAATCAGTATTGAGATCTTGAGCGATGAGCTCATGTTAAAAAAATGAATAAAATAATAAATCAAATACTTGTAGGTCTCTTACCCGGGGGGGGGGGGGTACTACCCTATATCGACTATACGGGGATGATCCGCTGAACAGGGTATGGTTTTTCGACCTTGGTGTCATGAACAGGGTATCCAATTCTACCCTATTTCCGATTTAATCCAAACTTTCTGTCATACTCATAGCCCAAAAAATGAGAGAAATTATTTTGCATTCAGGAAATTGGCAGGAATAAGATCGTTGACTTTAAAAAGAGATAAGAGCAGCACGTGTGTCTGAATTGATATATTCATACAAATCATATAATGTTTGTAAACAATTGTAATTTGTCATAAACAGGGTATGGAAGTTAGGTATTTTTTGTCATAAACAGGGTAACCCCTACAAGATCCCAGCGGAACACCCCTACCCAGATCTGAAGGGAGTACCCCCCCGGGGTCTCTTAATTCATTTTGAACAGTTTACAGCTGCACATTCATATAATCATGGGACACAAGTAACCAACTTTCAATACACTATATAAACAATATATTATGCCTTAATTTACCTGCTTCACCAAAATGTTTTTCAGTTTGCCAAGATACAAAGGAAGTTGTAGTCTCTATCTGCCATTCTTTGATGATTTCTCTAATCTGTTCACTGTTCTTCACAAAACCACTTGTTGCGGAAGTCTTGTGATCAAGCAACCTTACAGTAGAGTACTGTAAATTCTCCATGCTTTTATCAGTCTTTCTTGTTTAATTTTCAATTACATTTGAATAGCTAATAAAAAATATACAAATGAGTCCTGCGACTTAATGTTATTTTCGAAATTACGCGGGAAAAAAGTAGAGTCGGCAATGCCATTTGACAAGCGGTCTCCGGATTATTACGTACTGCACGGAAGGGGTTTTTATCCTTTACTGTGTTTGCTCCAAATATTATTTAAGTCGATTATTTTTGAGTGCTGTGGTGTATATTTCTGTGTTACGTTTTTTAAAAGAAGTCAAACGGGGGTAAACGATAGGGAAATACCAGGAAAATAGAACCGGCATTTAATGTTGCGTTACAGTATAAATTTGCGTGACCCGATTCGTCGGAGATACTCGTGAACTCGTTACCAGGCTCATAGCGATCTGGGTCATTCTGAAGGATGGCATCTAGTCTTAACCGCTCAACCGCAAGGCGGCGGCACGGCCAATGTCTACCTTTCGTTCTATGTGTCATCACCTTGTTTTATGCAGAGATTTTGCCCGGGTCAATTTCAACACAAATAGTCGAGGAGACCACAGAAAGTCCAGCCGCAACAAAAGGTAAACTAATATGACGGCTGTTGAAATAGTGACCCGACGCGTCTGATAACCCTAAAGCACATTTACAATTCAGTGTTTCTAGTGTGATCATGAATAGTTCTTGAGAAGCGTTTGATTTAATTCGTATGGCTATCGCTCTCTATAAAATATCTAGAAGGCCTTTTACACTTTTCTTCGTCTTATTTTTATTTTTCGTAGCGTATCGCGTTCACCGAAACAACATAACAAAGAACATACTTCCTTCAAGGATACGCCATCGTGGTACTTCTCTGCAGACAACGCCAAATAATTCAGTTGAAAAAGAGACTTTCGAACCAACGACTGAAGCTGTCCATTCAAAACATCTTCTAATACTATTCTGGTCAACGTTTTTTGGGGATAAAGTGAGATGTGATAGAGGAAGCTCACTTTGTAATAATAAAAGTCTTCGACGTTGTAGGGTTTTGTGTGAAGTGACAACTGATCGAAAACGAGCGCCAAATGCCAGTGTCTTCATTATACATGCGAGAGATCCTACTCCTCTGCCACCTAAGGAATATAGTCATATTCCGTGGACTTTATTGACGTGGGAGAATCCCGTATACACATGGACGCTTTACAACAAAACGTTTGTTTCCAATTTTAACTATTTGATGAGTTATCGCGTTGATAAAGCGGACTTTTTTCTTCCTTCATTTGTGCAGCCATCGATCGAGCCGAAGCCTATTCCTTTTGCTAACAAAACAGGATTTATTGCAGCGGTGTTTTCACATTGTGAGCCTGCAAGGACAACGTATTTGAAAGAACTGATGAAGCATATTCATGTGGATTCTTATGGTGGTTGCCTTCGAAACAAACCCAATTTTAAAGCGTATTACGGTACAAAGAACTTCGTGCAGGCCAAAAATCAAGTGCTAAGAAATTACAAGTTTACGATAGTGTTCCTGAACCAAGATTGTGACTACTTTGTCGATATTCAACTTACGCATGCTCTAAGTGCAGGATCAGTGCCAGTTTATATGGGAACAGATAAAGTAGATGAATTACTGGGAGGCAACTTGAAAGACTCAATTATCAAAGTGAGAAACTTTGCAACACCCAAAAAACTCGCCGAATTTCTTACAAAAGTTGAAAACAACGAAACGCTTTACAATAAATATCTAAAATGGAAATATGAAGGATTTCAATACCCCGATTCTTTTCTAAGCACGCCACAGGGAAAAGCTATGAAATGGCATTCCCATCCACAGTATTGCGGCCTGTGTGAAACTATTGCTGAACATAGAGAGAGAGGGCAGTATAAAAAGAAAGGGGCTGTGGAACCAGATTATTGTGTCCCTAGGAAAATAGAAGACTGGATAAGAACCTAAAGATAGAGTGCAAACACTAAATGTGTGTAATAGTTATCACTATTTAGTAGTAAATAGCACTAGAGTCGTTTTCATTGCACCGTGAAACATTAGTCAGACTAAATATATCTTATTAGACAGTTGTATGTGGATATGGCTGGATATTTTTACGAGTCACGCTGTATTTTGCCTTCAGACGAGTCAAAATGCAAGTGGACGAGTAAAATATCCAGCCATATTCCACATCCAACTGTCTAATCAGTTATTTATTATCCAACTATCTCGTAAAAATGAAAAAAGGGTCGAAAAAATCGAAAAAATAGTAATTTTCATTTCCTTAAAAAATATAGTTGTACATTGCGTGACGTACGTATGCATTCTGATTGGCTCATTTTTCATACAGGTCAAACCGCTTTTAGCAGCTCACACAAACACGCCGTTTTAGTCGATTATCCACATGTCAGTTTTCTCGACTGATTTTGCACAAATTTTGGCTGTATTTTGAGAAAAAAGAGTGAGAACGTTAACAAGACAAAGAAAAGAATAGCTTCCGTTTGGAAGCTTTGATGAAGTCAAATGCAAAATGCAGTAACAACAGTAACAAAGTAAATGTTGTGTCTAGAACTTGCAATGATTGTAGTGCTTTCGTTTCCATTCTTGGGTCGTAGTTGCCTTCTTCAACTACCTGTACATTTCTACTTAAAGGACATTTTTGCAGATTGCAAATATAAGATCGAATATTTTTAATTAAACAATTCCAAAAGTGCAAACAATAACTCAATGAAACTCTTACTGGTTATTGGTGCCATGTAAATGTACCATGCAATTGCATTATTTACTATTTCTTGAATTGAGTGTCACCGTTTTCTTGCTTGTACTTTTTTATAGTGATTTGCTTACCTTACACTACATTATGATTTAAAAAAAAAATAAATATGTTGAAAATAAAATTTGGGAATTGAAACTAGTTTTTGGTGATGTTGTCATAGTCCTTATTGCCAAATATCGAACCATAACTCACTCACTTTCAATTGTTTGTAACAACAAAAATTTCAATTCATTTAAGCAAAAATCTAAGGCAGCGTTTTGCTACGTGTTAGGTAGACTAGTAATACGTAGCTAGTATTAGATCTGGTCAAATGAACCATAGACAACCATAATAATAAGGTGACCTTGCCACACAGAAAAAATACAACAGAATAATAGCATGAATAAAAACTGATACTCTTCCGAGTCAGGTCTCCTTTAATTCGTCATTTTCGTTTCAAGGTGCAATGAGCTAGCATAAAATTGCACTATTTAGTGGTTTTTACGTTGCACTCTTTACTTCCGCTCGTTAATTGGTATACTTTATTTTTATCACGGTTAAAACAGACAACACTAATTATATACGAAAAGGGTCGGATCCAGGGAGGGGACTGGGGCGACTTAACCCCCCCTTCTTTTATATTTTAAAAGCATTTTTTTTTTCATTTTATTTACTGAAATAAAATAATTGATATCAACCGAATACATTTTGAGTGTTTTATTCTGATAAATGAACTGCAATGAATGACGTACTAAAAAATGCCAATGAGAATCCAAAAAGGGATGTAAGGAAAATAGTTGGAAAGTTGCCATTGGTCCCCCTCCTAAAAAAATTTCCGGATCCGCCACTGACAAAAAAAAAAATATTAAAAGCTGTTTTTCATGTTTGCCGTGTGAACACGAGTCTAACGTAGGCATCTGACTATAGATGCTTTGAATTTATGTAGTGAATCTTGCTTCAGTACTGTGAAGGTTGTTCCACAGTATTACCACACTGAAATGAAAGCTATGTTTCATTAACTCTCTTTATTCTTCGTTTTCAAGTGACGTCATCAAAAGTATGACAAATTCATTTTTAATCAAATTAAAACATGCCCGTTATATGTTTTAGCTAACGATTATTAAAAGACTTTGTAGAAATATGGGTCCAAAAATGTTGTTCATTTGCGAAGTATTTAGTTCTAAATTGTGTCACGCAACGCTATCGCCTAATTCGAATCGAAGGATAAATATCGCGATAAATTCATCTTTGTTATGAGACTTTGTCTCAAATAGACTCTAGGAGATTCAATTCAACTACACAATTCAAAAACCTGATCTAAAATACTGAATTTGCCTTATTTTGAGACCACTAAAGTTCTATCCGCCATTTTGGATGATATAAGTCACCATCCAACATGGCGACGCCATACATTTTTACCAATTAATAATATTCTTTGATCGTCAATAGTTCGGTAACTATTTGCACTAGAAGCTTCAAATGTGGCAGAATTACATTGTTTTGAATGCTCTCAAAGGGTATAAATGTAGTTTTTCAGTAAGATTTAAAATAAAACATTTTGCCTGAATTATCACGTGGTTGCAAACGCAGAATTACCGTGCTCAACCGGGTTAAGACTAGATGCCATCCTTCAGAATGACCCAGATCGATATGAGCCTGGTAACTAGTTCACGAGTATCTCCGAGTCTCCGGCGAAATTAGGACGAACTTTAGACGAACTTTTGGCTCATGCACATGAAATAAGCTATATTATAGGGACAAACAATTGAAAGACAAAGTTCCATTGAAAAAAATGCAAGATATAAAACATTTAAGTCCAAAACTCCCCAAGGTAAGCTCATATTTTAATTTTAATTCTGTATTGAACTGTCTTTGAAATGCCTGCATCCTTCACGTTCAAAAGCAGACTTTTTTTACTTGATTTAAACAGTTTTCAGTCTTGAATTTTTCACAATATTTTGATCTGTTTAACCGATTGCATGTTACATTCTTGTATCATTTACTACATGTACAATCTGTTTATTACGATAGTCAAAACATCCACCATCCATCAGACTGACCATTACACCATCTCTCACATTGACCTTATATACTGTATAGGTTGTTATTGACCTTACAACATCCACCATCCATCAGACTGACCATTACACCATCTCTCACATTGACCTTATATACTGTATAGGTTGTTATTGACCTTACAACATCCACCATCCATCAGACTGACCATTACACCATCTCTCACATTGACCTTATAAGTACTATGTAGGTTACTGTTTAAAATGACTGCTGATTAAATCTTTCTGGTTTTTTTTATGTTGCATCGTTCACAAAGATGATAATATTTCTCTCAAGTTGCATCTCAATTCATCAATATCCTTTTGGCAAAACCAATCTGTGAGTTTCAACTGTGCCAGTGGAAGTTTTTGGAAGGTCGTGGTTAGATGGGATACTCGCAGTCCAGGTGATTGAGAGAGACTAGGTAGAGTATAGTCACGACAAATATCCGAAGCCGAAACGAGTTCCGACTATTCCCACGTTATGAGTTCGGAAAAACCTTTGGCGGGAACATCAAATCCGCGATCTCGACGAATAATACATGGACACTCTAGAATCACGTAATGAGGGTTTTGTATCGACACATTATTCAGTAAAACGGTGCAACTAAAAATCAATAAATGGAGGAATGGATTGATATATGAGATTTGCCAGAGTGAATGCATACAACCAATCAACCAACTAACTTGTAAATAAATAAATAAATAAATAAATAAATAAATAAATAAATAAATAAATAAATAAATAAATAAATAAATAAATAAATAAATAAATAAATAAATAAATAAATAAATAAATAAATAAATAAATAAATAAATAAATAAATAAATACATAAATAAATTGTAAATTTTAATCAAAAATTTGCCAAATATAATCATTTAAATAATAAATTTATTTTCATTATTACATAATTAGCATCAAGGGATAGTAATGATCTGACATGACTAACGTTTGAATGTACAGCATTTCGTGTATAATGTGTGTAGTTTTTAATTTTTTAACTTTATTCAGTTTTACCTTAAAGCACATTAAAATTTTTAAAAATTGGAGGCTCATGAGATCACTATAATTCTTTAATTTGTATACGCAAAAAGTGTGTAACATAAATAATACTAAATAGTGCTAATTTATGCTAATTCTATTGTTTTCTATTGTTTAATTAGTACTATTTACTACTAAATAGTGACAACTGTTGCACACATTTAGTATTAGCACTCTAAGCACCTAAATATAGCTTAATATGTATCAGTATACAATAAAACAATAATAAACTCCATACAAATCAAAAGCAGCAATTATCTCTGTTATTAATTGGTCAGAACACCATACTAATACTATATGATAAATGTACTACACTAACACTCTGTCATATTATACACCTGGACTGCGAGTATCCCATACTAATAATATGACACAGTATTAGTATGGGATACTCGCAGTCCAGGTGTATAATATGACACAGTGTTAGTGTGGTACATTTATCATATAGTATTAGTATGGTGTTCTGACCAATTAATAACAGAGATAATTGCTGCTTTTGATTTGTATGGAGTTTATTATTGTTTTATTGTATACTGATACATATTAAGCTATATTTAGGTGCTTAGAGTGCTAATACTAAATGTGTGCAACAGTTGTCACTATTTAGTAGTAAATAGTACTAATTAAACAATAGAAAACAATAGAATTAGCATAAATTAGCACTATTTAGTAATATTTATGTTACACACTTTTTGCGTATACAAATTAAAGAATTATAGTGATCTCATGAGCCTCCAATTTTTAAAAATTTTAATGTGCTTTAAGGTAAAACTGAATAAAGTTAAAAAATTAAAAACTACACACATTATACACGAAATGCTGTACATTCAAATGTTAGTAATGTCAGATCATTACTATCCCTTGATGCTAATTATGTAATAATGAAAATAAATTTATTATTTAAATGATTATATTTGACAAATTTTTGATTAAAATTTACAATTTATTTATGTATTTATTTATTTATTTATTTATTTATTTATGTATGTATGTATGTATTTATTTATTTATTTATTTATTTATTTATTTATTTATTTATTTATTTATTCGTTCATTCGTTCATTCGTTCATTCGTTCATTCGTTCATTCGTTCATTCGTTCATTCGTTCATTCGTTCATTCGTTCATTCGTTCATTCGTTCATTCGTTCATTCGTTCATTCGTTCATTCGTTCATTCGTTCATTCGTTCATTCGTTCATTCGTTCATTCGTTCATTCGTTCATTCGTTCATTCGTTCATTCATTTATTTATTTATTTATTTATATATTTATTTATTTATTTATTTATTTATTTATTTATTTATTTATTTATTTATTTATTTATTTATTTATTTATTTATTTATTTATTTATTTATTTATTTATTTATTTATTTCCCTCGTAGATCTGTGAACTGGACATCATTCACCTTGTTTACAACCTCAGCAGGCAACTGTTCTTCAATAATGATTGACTCCTTTTTTTTTCTTTTTTGGTGCTGGCTCATCAATGGGCAAGGTTACATTCACATTAAGGTATCAGGGGACCCTAATGACCACTGTTCGCTTTTCTTCGTATAGGGCGCAACATATGCAACCGATTTCTATGATTTATATATCATCTGAAAGCTGAATAGTTGATGAAAACAACTATGTAAGAAAATATTGACAATTTTTCAATTTTTTTTTAGTAAGTGGTGAAAATATAAATTTATACTCCGTTTTTTCAAAAAGTCACAGTACAGCAGAAATTTATCCGATCAAAACACACATATTGTAGTCGTAAAGACGAAAGATTGAACTAAAAAACCGTGTCTCCGATTTTTGAGTTATGCCCTCGTTGCGAAGATATCTGTTTCTAAAGTTAAAAATCGCATTTTTTGACGATTTTTATACAAATCACTCAATATCTCTTGAACGAGGCAAAAAATCAAAAATCGGAGACACGGTTTTTTAGTTCAATCTTTCGTCTTTACGACTACAATAAGTGTGTTTTGATCGGATAAATTTCTGCTGTACTGTGACTTTTTGAAAAAACGGAGTATAAATTTATATTTTCACCACTTACTAAAAAAAAATTGAAAAATTGTCAATATTTTCTTACATAGTTGTTTTCATCAACTATTCAGCTTTCAGATGATATATAAATCATAGAAATCGGTTGCATATTTTGCGCCCTATACGAAGAAAAGCGAACAGTGGTCATTAGGGTCCCCTGATACCTTAAATTGCTTTTTCATCTTCTGTGCTTTCTCACCCACTCTACCACTGTATGGATGTTTTCTCTTGACCTCTTTTGGAATTTCTTTGTACTTTTTACTGTGATCAGCTTTTGACTTTGGTGGTTGTTTTATTACTTTAGATTCCAATATTAAGCTGTTACATTTAGGGGCAGAATTTTTAAGTTTTTTTAAACATGACTTTAAAATTTCATTGATCTCTTCAACAACTTCAGTGTTGTCTGTAAGGTATGTGAGACTTTTAATTTGATGCAGTATATCTCTGCACTTTGTTGTTGCAGTCTTATGGAATCCTTTCCTAGTTGGTAAATTGCTGTAGGGAGGTGAAGAGTTATTGTTTGTTGTATGTTGATTAGGAGGCTGTACTGTGACTGAATCTTGTGTCTGTGGTAGATCACAGGAGGGAATGTTAATGGCACTGTTTGTTAAAGACTTTTCCTGATTTGTCGAAACGTCCTCATTTACAGGTGAGTGAGGCTTATAATTTTGTAAAACACAGTCATCAAGATTGAGGTAGGACGAATTTCTGTATTTTGGAGATAATTTATTCCATTTCCATTCTGGAAAGTGTTTGAAAATTGAAAAGAAGTGTTTACATGGGAGATAATTCTTTGCCCAGTCCTGACAGGTACAGCATGGCATACTAGTCTCATCTCCAAATTGTAATTTATATGAGTTCTTTTGTGACTGGCCCTCAACTTCAAACATTCCAAGTACATCATCCACAACAGTGATATCGTCTCTTTGAATTTCCTCTGCAGCACTTATTCTTCCCATGCAGTGTGTGACAATATCCCGTGGCCTGTTCCACAGAAAATCAGGGAGAACTTTGTTATAGGCCTTGTAGGAGCTGCTATACTGGACATTCATCTGCACATAGCTATGAAAAAATAATTTTTGTTAGATATATTTCAATTAAATTACAGTGCTAGGGTTGATGTGGACAAATCAAAGTTTATATTTAATGAAGTTAATGTTTTTGAATAATGATACAAAATAGTGAAATTAATAAAATGGGTTGAGGTGGGGGAACTAAATTGCCATTACTATACCCCAACCTGAAGAAAACAAATTTAAAGAAAATACAAAATATACACTTGATAAATTTATTTAATTCAAGACTTATTTTACCTGTTATACTTATCTGGTAAATATTCCTCAACTAAAACTGTCAGCATACTGCTAAGGCTGTTGGATTTGTGTTTCTGTAAATAGCTGTACTTGAACACCTGGTTCTGCCTCTCCAATCCATTGTTGGTGTTAACCTTTACTGTCTAAAAGCCCATACCCACCTCTGTTATAAGAGAGAACAATCTGATGGTTAGGTTGTCAAATTCAGTATACCATGGTTGCATAATGAGCTATGTGTGAGCCTACATACCCTTGACATTTTCAGCCATGTCTTCTCAAACCAGTTTCGCAAATTTATATTACTTGATGCTTTCCACAGCACACTTGCCTTTAACGCTAATACAGCTTCATTGTACTTCTCTTCTGTTTTTGAATGAGCTATACGCCTCAAACGGCATAACAGTTCATCTCTATGTTCTGACACACCATTGTCTTTCTTGTTCACCCATCTTTCCCAAGCCTGTTCTCTGTGAAAATCGCAGAGATACACCTGGCAGCCTACATGTAGGTTAAATAAATATTTTTTTTATAATGGCAGTCTATCACAAGCTTTTTTAATTTTAAATGTATCATATACACACACAAATAATATGTTAATATTATTGTTATTATGGTTTATTTTTTTGGTGTTTTTTTTTTGAAGTAGTGGGCATGTTATAGTTAGAATATTATTGCAAACACTCTTCCACTGAAATATTGGTTCTGGTACATACTAAAGTAGGTAGAATTATGTCACATTTAATGATTGAAGAATTTTACTCAATATATTCTATTGTTTGCACTCACTGGTGTAAGTAGCATTAGTGTTCGTTGCTGCAGTCACTCTAAAGTGTTCTGGTGAGAGGGAGTGTTTACTTAGTTCATGCAAATTACCTGCAAATGTTTCTTCAATGGCATTTATTTCTTCTTCACAGCAGTCCACCATGAAATATGATGGCTTCCACTGCTGGTTCCACTTTGCAAAAAATCCCAATGCTTCCCTAATTGATTCAGTGGATTCATCTTGCACAACAAATGAACCAACTATTTGATAGTCCACATTAGTTCTCACAGCTATGAAGAATAGTGGTAAGGCATAACGAGTTGTCTTGTGTGTAGCATCCAGAAGGCAAATGTCATTCCCATATCTAGACAAAAGATGCCTTTGCCATTCTGTTTGGTGAACAAAGAGAAGCTTTTGTCTCGAGAGGGGAGTGACAATCTTTACATCTTCTTCATCCTCTCCATTATCATCACCATCACTGGATTCAGTCTTGTCAATATCTGCATATGGACGGAAATGGAATTTGTCTTCTGGATACTGCTCAATCCATTTGTCAACCACTTTTGAAACATTTGTTTGATCACAGTTGGAAAATCTTTGTTTTACTGTAGCTGTATATATGTGATTTCTTACGTCTTTCCTTGTGGGATTGAATCTTCTATTTGTCAATGCTGGCTTTGTCATTCCAGCAAACATCTCTTTTTCAACAAAACCTCTAAGGTGACGCCTCATTTCATTTACTGATCTCACTCCTGCTCCAACAAGCTCATGGATTTTCTCAATTATCAAATGATCCACCTGCTGCTGAATCCCACCACCCTGTAAATGTAATGTCATTACACTTAATTAATAACCCGCCACAATACTCTTGGAAACATAATGAAATATAACTTAATGCTGTACCTCTCCCATTATATGGAATTCATGCTTTACTGGAAGATGCTGTACCTCTCCCATTATATGGAATTCATGCTTTACTGGAAGATTTATGTGAAACCACCTTTCCCCTTGAATTTTCGTTTCTTTAAGATCTGTTCTTAACTTCATAGACATTCTTCTCCTTCTTTTTCCTGTATTAAAGCTTACCTATAAATACACATTGCCATATTTTGGAATTATTATAAGTAGCTAGAGCAATCAGTGATAATCATTGATTTCTGATGATAATTATAGGTTCAAGAAATAAATTTTACCTTATACTTTGGAAATTTCATTATTTCACGTACTACAATTTGAGCAGGACAGCCAAATTTTTTTGTGTCCTGAGGGAGATTTCTGTGTTTTTTAAATGAAAAGCCATGATCTTTGTTCCATTTAAAAAGAAAACGAGGAAAAATCAATAATTGATGCAATATTGTTATGTCATCTTGAATGTATAGTGGTTTGAACAGCATTAACTGAAGTTATTAGAATTGAGTGAATTCAACCCCCCCCCCCCCCTCCATCATTTCTCATTTAATTTATGTGCACATGCTTTTGCAGGTCCCTTTCTGTTTTTCCCATGCTGACAATCAAGAACCTTTTTTCCAAGGACAAGATAGGGAGTGCCATCAAAAGGAATTGTCTTGTCAGACCACATCACATTGTGATTCTTGCTGCAAGGATCTTGTTGAAAGAGTTATTGTTATTTAAAATCAGTATTGAGATCTTGAGCGATGAGCTCATGTTAAAAAAATGAATAAAATAATAAATCAAATACTTGTAGGTCTCTTACCCGGGGGAGGGGGGGGTACTACCCTATATCGACTATACGGGGATGATCCGCTGAACAGGGTATGGTTTTTCGACCTTGGTGTCATGAACAGGGTATCCAATTCTACCCTATTTCCGATTTAATCCAAACTTTCTGTCATACTCAGAGCCCAAAAAATGAGAGAAATTATTTTGCATTCAGGAAATTGGCAGGAATAAGATCGTTGACTTTAAAAAGAGATAAGAGCAGCACGTGTGTCTGAATTGATATATTCATACAAATCATATAATGTTTGTAAACAATTGTAATTTGTCATAAACGGGGTATGGAAGTTAGGTATTTTTTGTCATAAACAGGGTAACCCCTACAAGATCCCAGCGGAACACCCCTACCCAGATCTGAAGGGAGTACCCCCCCGGGGTCTCTTAATTCATTTTGAACAGTTTACAGCTGCACATTCATATAATCATGGGACACAAGTAACCAACTTTCAATACACTATATAAACAATATATTATGCCTTAATTTACCTGCTTCACCAAAATGTTTTTCAGTTTGCCAAGATACAAAGGACGTTGTAGTCTCTATCTGCCATTCTTTGATGATTTCTCTAATCTGTTCACTGTTCTTCACAAAACCACTTGTTGCGGAAGTCTTGTGATCAAGCAACCTTACAGTAGAGTACTGTAAATTCTCCATGCTTTTATCAGTCTTTCTTGTTTAATTTTCAATTACATTTGAATAGCTAATAAAAAATATACAAATGAGTCCTGCGACTTAATGTTATTTTCGAAATTACGCGGGAAAAAAGTAGAGTCGGCAATGCCATTTGACAAGCGGTCTCCGGATTATTACGTACTGCACGGAAGGGGTTTTTATCCTTTACTGTGTTTGCTCCAAATATTATTTAAGTCGATTATTTTTGAGTGCTGTGGTGTATATTTCTGTGTTACGTTTTTTAAAAGAAGTCAAACGGGGGTAAACGATAGGGAAATACCAGGAAAATAGAACCGGCATTTAATGTTGCGTTACAGTATAAATTTGCGTGACCCGATTCGTCGGAGATACTCGTGAACTCGTTACCAGGCTCATAGCGATCTGGGTCATTCTGAAGGATGGCATCTAGTCTTAACCGCTCAACCGCAAGGCGGCGGCACGGCCAATGTCTACCTTTCGTTCTATGTGTCATCACCTTGTTTAATGCAGAGATTTTGCCCGGGTCAATTTCAACACAAATAGTCGAGGAGACCACAGGAAGTCCAGCCGCAACAAAAGGTAAACTAATATGTCGACGGCTGTTGAAATAGTGACCCGACGCGTCTGATAACCCTAAAGCACATTTACAATTCAGTGTTTCTAGTGTGATCATGAATAATTCTTGAGAAGCGTTTGATTTAATTCGTATGGCTATCGCTCTCTATAAAATATCTAGAAGGCCTTTGACACTGTTCTTCGTCTTATTTTTATTCTTCGTAGCGTATTGCGTTCACCGAAACAACATAACAAAGAACATACTTCCTTCAAGGATACGCCATCGTGGTGCTTCTCTGCAGACTACGCCAAATAATTCAGTTGAAAAAGAGACTTTCGAACCAGCGACTGAAGCTGTCCATTCAAAACATCTTCTAATACTATTCTGGTCAACGTTTTTTGGGGATAAAGTGAGATGTGATAGAGGAAGTTCACTTTGTAATAATAAAAGTCTTCGACGTTGTAGGGTTTTGTGTGAAGTGACAACTGATCGAAAACGAGCGCCAAATGCCAGTGTCTTCATTATACATGCGAGAGATCCTACTCCTCTGCCACCTAAGGAATATAGTCATATTCCGTGGACTTTATTGACGTGGGAGAATCCCGTATACACATGGACGCTTTACAACAAAAAATTTCTTTCCAATTTTAACTATTTGATGAGTTATCGCGTTGATAAAGCGGACTTTTTTCTTCCTACATTTGAGCGGCCCTCGATCGAGCCGAAGCCTATTCCTTTTGCTAACAAAACAGGATTTATTGCAGCGGTGTTTTCACATTGTGAGCCGGCAAGGACAACGTATTTGAAAGAACTGATGAAGCATATTCATGTGGATTCTTATGGTGGTTGCCTTCGAAACAAACCCAATTTTAAAGCGTATTACGGTACAAAGAACTTCGTGCAGGCCAAAAATCAAGTGCTAAGAAATTACAAGTTTACGATAGTGTTCCTGAACCAAGATTGTGACTACTTTGTCGATATTCAACTTACGCATGCTCTAAGTGCAGGATCAGTGCCAGTTTATATGGGAACAGATAAAGTAGATGAATTACTGGGGGGCAACTTGAAAGACTCAATTATCAAAGTGAGAAACTTTGCAACACCCAAAAAACTCGCCGAATTTCTTACAAAAGTTGGAAACAACGAAACGCTTTACAATAAATATCTAAAATGGAAATATGAAGGATTTCAATACCCCGATTCTTTTCTAAGCACGCCACAGGGAAAAGCTATGAAATGGCATTCCCATCCACAGTATTGCGGCCTGTGTGAAACTATTGCTGAACATAGAGACAGAGGGCAGTATAAAAAGAAAGGGGCTGTGGAACCAGATTATTGTGTCCCTAGGAAAATAGAAGACTGGATAAGAACCTAAAGATAGAGTGCAAACACTAAATGTATGTAACAGTTAATTCAATTAATTCATTAATTCAATTATTTGTTTGCTTTTTTATCTATAGTCATTTTTGATTGATTGATCATTATTTTTGAGAATAGGCAGTGAATGAATAAATGAATGATTTTGAATGAATAATGGGAGCTCTGCTATTGTGTTTATCTAATTTTCATATTATATCAATGGAAAGCTTCTGTCGTTTTACTTTTTGATATCCTGCCCTTTTTTCGATAAAACGAAGAAAAACATCGAATATTTTACACCAAAAAACAAGTGAAAACACTTACCTAATAGGCCATCTTTCTGGGGTAGAAGCATTCATAATTATCGTTGAAAATCCCACCAAAATTTAGATTATTTTTTAAACCATTCGATTCTGTCGCCATTTTATGAGCAAATATAATATTTCTTCTGTGGGGGTAGGGACAGTCAAAATAGAGCATTGTTCAAAATTTGCTTCAGAGGCACCATTAAAACTCGCCCCAGTCTCCTTTTTGGCTGAATTGTATGAGACAATTTTTGGTACAGCTAGCCCAACGTATATATATTGATAATCTTATAGGCTTTAAAAATCCAAGAAATCAATCAATGCATTGTATACACACTTCTCAATTATCTCTCGATCCTCTAAAAATTGACAACATCTTAAATGAGCATTTCGTTCCATGTGGTTCCAAACTTGCAGCCAAATTATTACATTCAGAGAAACATTTTTCTTATGATCTCAAAGGTTATTCTATAAACATTTTGCGTTCGTCTGCATGTCTTGAACACCAGGAAATCAAAACAGGATCTTATCTTTTCCATTAAATAACTAACTGTAACTACTATTACATTGATAAACGTTCATCAAATTTAGAAGAACTAGAACAATTAATAAATCGGGAACTTTCTAAAGTAGTTGAATGGTGTAATACAAATCGCTTGTCGATCAATATTCAAAAAACCAATTTTATGATTATTAAATCTCCACATAAAAAATTAACAAAAAATGTAGAGATAAAAATTTCAAACAAAGATGGCTCGTACACTTCTATTGATAAAAAAAGTTACATTAAATACCTGGGAGTAATGATTGATGAAAACATAACATGGAAACCTCATATCGCTTTCATATGCTCACGACTAGCAAGAAATGCTGGAATTTTCTTAAAATTGAGACACTATATTTCCTTAGTACAACTTAAGCAGCTTTATTACAGTCTTGCTTACCCTTATCTTACCTATGCAATTGTTGCATGGGGGAGCTCATATCAAACCCAAGTTAAAAAAATTCAAATCAAACAAAACCACATCATTAGAATATTTTTCTTCTCTACTCTTTATGGTAAAAATACAGAAAGTGCTTTACCATTAATCAATCTTTTAGATCTTCTTACAGTAAACAACATTTTTAAACTGCAATCACTAAAATTCATTCATCAATGGGTTACTAATCAACTTCCATCAATATTTGATAATTATTTTTATTTTGCAAAAAACAATCATAGCTATAACACTAGGTATGCATCAAATAGTAACCTGTGTAAACAAAAAATCAAAACTAACATAGGAAAACAAACCATTAGCGCTATAGCGCCAGATCTTTGGCAAGAGATTCCAAAAGAAATCAAATTAATTAAGAATTCACACAACTTTAAAAAAAGGATTAAAGACCTTTTGTTGCAAAACCAAAGGTCCAATCAATAACGAAAAAGCGAATTATAACATTTCACTCTATAGACATTAGATTATATATAAATGTATTATTTTTGTATTTAGTCTTCTTTGTAATATTTTGTTTATTTTCTGTATAAATATTATAGTAACTGTTACTGTTTTGTACTATGCATGTAAATATTGTAAAATTTGTAGTATCTTAATGTTAAATCTGTGAACAGCTCAAAAAAAATCCACAACCAATTTCAAATGACCAGTGTCTAACACGAAAACGCATTGTTACTTTAGACACTGGACATTCAAACAATAAGATAATTATTTTTTTCTATTTTACAAAAATAAAACTGGCTAGATATAAAAAAATAATTATATACCTGTAATATCAAACATGTAAAGATGAATGTGAATAAATATATTGTATTGTATTGTATTGTATTGTATTGTATTGTATTGTATTGTATTGTATTGTATTGTATTGTATTGTATTAGGCCTACTCCGGGACCTAAAGTCGCCGAAATTTTGTGCGACTTGAGGCGATTTTAGCAAAATTTGCCAAAAAGTCCTGTAATTTAAAGGCGATTTTAGGCAAATTTGAGCGATTATAGGCAATTTTGAGCGATTTTAGGCAACTTTGAGCGATTATAGGCGACTTTGGGACAAATTTTTCAAATATTGTTTGAGCGTGTGCTTACTTTTTTTACAGGTATAGTACAATAAAGCCAATCCATGATTATAATCATGTCTTAATGTAAATATTAGGCTATTCAAGTATATCACTGACACACAAGTATCATTAAGTGAACAAAATATTTTGAATTTACATCAAAGTGAGCAACCGCAGTTGGCTTGTAGATTATGTTAATTGTAAACATTAGTTTGCTGTATGTTAATATACAGAAAGCTACTAATGCTGCTCATTGTTTTTCATTTAATGCATTTAAAATGGAGAATAATGATGCTAAGAAGTACAACTGGAGCCGGTTGAATAAAGGGTGAATAGCACTATCCACAGATAAATCCTTATACAATGATTAAAATCTATAACAATAAACAATACAGTGGGTAGGTCTTATCTGATGGATAACTTTGTCCACCTTTCGTACAACTGCCCCCACCTTGTCTTGAATATTGATAACAATTATTATTAGCTTAAAATATAAAAAAACAACTGCAAACAAATAGATATCACTCTTAAAGCAGACATCTTAAATTGAGCAAAAGTTTCTTATTTCTAGATCCTGAGACAAGATCGCAGATCTTAAATTAAGCAAAAACCCATTGTTTTACTTAATTTAAGATCTGTTGTCTTGTCTCAGGATCTAGAAATAAGAAACTTTTGCTCAATTTAAGATTTCTGCTTTAAGAGTGTATAGAGCTTATTTATTCATGCACTAAAAGAAATTTCAGTAAATAAGTTTGGAGAAACTTTTCCTAATTATTTCATGATTTCATGAATTGGCACAATTGGTTTAAAATACGAAAATCACAAACTTGAAAAGAAAGTGCATAAATACAAGTTATTTGATTGTTTGCAATAATTATTTCAGTATATAAGCATTTTACCAAATCATCTGCAGAGGAACTTCCTATCCTGATTGCTTTTCAACTGAACAGACGATCGAAACTTTGATCTTTGTAAACTTTTCGTTGATAACTTTCTTGCTTGCATGACAAATAATTCCTCGAAAATTTGGAAGTAAACACAAACTTTCAATTTCTTTGTATAATCGGTAGTCATTCACAGGAACCCATACAATTTGAACTTCTCCTTCCTTCAAGAGACAAAAAACGCCAATATACTTTGAACTGTTTCCGAAAATTTCCCTTCATTCGATTGTATTCTCTTTAGGAACTACATCAAACTCAAAACGATCCAAGGTTTGTTCGCCATTTTGTTTTACCCGTCATGCATTACGACACAGGGTTATTTTTGTGGTGCAAATGCAATATTATTTTGGGATTCCTATGGTCTCAAATGGATTGGGACCAACTGGGACCAGTCCACAAGAAGTGTTTTTCAAAATGGCGGACTTGGCTACTACTAGCAAAAATGTTAGCTATTGATCGGAGTGTAGACATGATTTTGCTGCATCCACTTTTCCATAAAAGAAAGAAAAAATTATTGGAATGAATCTGTGAACAGGAGAGCTGGTAAGATTTGTTACCTCAGTCTAAACACGCGCTAAATGAGTATTAAAGTTAAGTTAATAATTAAGTTAACTTGTACTTGATATTATTTTTTACGATATTGACTAACTTCAGTCATTCACTTCAGCTTGGATTATAACTGAACAAAGTCCATGGATCGGTGAATTTTTTTGAAAGTTGTATTAATGCATTTTGATTGGTATCGAAACGATTTGTATTTTCAGATAGTTTTAAATTTATCATTGGTTGAAATGCTCTCAGATCTTCAATGCACCCTTATCAAAATTCATAAAAAATACTGGCTCACAGTCCAAGTTAAACGCTTTAGCCTTATCTAGATCTTAAAATTCTAAAAATAATGAATGAGTGTTATAACTGGGATTGTTTTCTAATAACTTGGAAAAAGTCCAACCAAAATCATGGTTTCTAAACTAGTCGAGTTAAGAAAATGTTATTTCTTGGATAGTATAGTTGAGAAAAAAAACTTTAACTGAGGACCTAAGAAAAACTCTTACATTAAGAAATAATCCAGTTTAAAAGTGTTTATCAATATTTAAATCTGAATAAAATTCATTAAAATAATGGCAATTAGGATTCAGAGTGCTTGGATTTTTTTTGGTAAAAACTCTCTCAGTTCTACCAAGATAATGTCAAACACTTCTTAGTAAAAAGTGTAATTATGAAATGTAATATCAAAATACAATGTATGTAGCATATATTTGCTTGTGTCAATTTTAAACAATTTTGGCTCTTTTCTGTTTTGTTTGTAAGGTGTTATTAGTACTGATGTATCAAGATACTTCAGTAAACAAATAAATAAATTTTTAATTACAAATATAACTACTTGCCCTTATGATCAAATAGATAACCATAGATACATTATATGGAATATTCCTTTAAATATCAAACTTTAATATTAAGCTGAAAGCGGTAAATGATCTATTAATTTTAAACAAATGTGAATAAAAGGTATATAGTAATAGATCTAAACTTGGACATATGATTAAAAAAAAGGAAAACAAGAGAACAACGAAAAATAATAAGATTAATAAAAATGTTAAATATATCTAAAAGTAATTTATATTGCCTATCGAATTATTAAATTTAAAATCGTCAACTGCAATGTTTATGTTTTTGAAAGGAGTTCAAGTAAATGATATTTTTGACTTCTATACCTGGTGTGGCTTCCATTGACTTATTGTGGCTAGAGGTGGTTTTAGGCGGCTTGAAGCAGGTTAAGGCATACCAAGGCAGCTTAAGGTGGCTTGCTGGCCCAGAGTAGGCCTTTAATTGATTATGTCATAATAAGTCTTTGGCTACATAAATTTTACCGTCCTGGGTAATTTCTGTGCAGGACAAACAGATTTCGAGACAGTAAATCTGCTGTTAATTTGAGGCAATTTTGCGCAACTATAGGCGACTATGGGCGATTTTAGGCGATTTTGTGCGACTTTAGCCGACTTTAGGTCCCGGAGTAGGCCTTTGTATTGTATTGTATTGTATTGTATTGTATTGTATTGTATTCTGTGGAGTTTTTATTGATATCGGCCGGTAAGCGTCGTCCGTTTCGAAACGAGTCGTTCAGCGATCGCTCAAATGAAACGCAAACAAATTCAAATGCTCAAATGAACTCCAAACACTGGCAGGATTCTCGTACCCAGAAACTTCTCAGTTACACTGAGCACGGTAAGTTCTACGCAGTAGCTCTAGTTTTGCATTTGAATCAGTTGTTTTGTACCTGCTGCCATAAACAGCTCTTCGGCAAGTGTCAACAATTCTCACCCCAGATACATTAATAAACTGATTGCAAGTCAATAGATGATGCCTTTCATTCATTGGTTAGGCAAATACCCAAACAAAATATCGAACAAAGACTTCAACAGAGAAAAAAAATCGTGCACGGCAGATGTGCCAATAAAAAAGTATCCTGCAGGGAGGAAGAAAATATCCTGCACAACCATCATATGTGAAAAAAATATCCTGCACAAAAAATTTGCCCAACCCCCTCCCCCCCCCTCAAATATATAATGGACCGTCCCTACTGTAAATCCCTTGATATATGCACCATCAACTCAAGATCTCTAAAGATTCTGGGCTTTTCTGTATCCCAATTTCGATTCTTCAAAACTTGCCAAACAAAATGTCTCTACAATCAGGATGTTTTGCGGGCAACCTAACCAGTAATTTTTTGCTATTCAAAAATCAGAAATCAAAACCTACATTACTGATTCTACATTACGAAAAGCAGAAATCGTAGATTTAAAAAAGGTTTCTAAACGGTTTTCGATGGATGCCTGTAAAGATTAAAACTCAAGATCGAGTCATTGGATTCCTGCCCCCATAAAAACAGAAATCAATTTTTTAACACAGCGCGCTCCAGTGCGCTCTACCCATAGAGGGGTACCTGATGCTCTCGTGAAACTTCCGGTCAGCGGGCTCATGTACAGCACTTTCCCTTCCCTTCTCTTGCCTCACCACAGGATACGGAGGGGAGATATGGATAAAAATGCAATGAAATATTTAGCACTGATAAATGAGTCGTGCTTTTATGCAATTGATATCAAGTCTTTGCACATAAAATATCGTACCTCACTAACATAACATAACAAAACATACTTGTATTTGCTCTTCATATTTTTTATTTGCATCTAGCTTACATTGGAAAATTTTTGAAAAAAAAATTCCAATTTATTAATACTTTTTGAAATTTGTTTGATAAGAGCATGAGGGCTAAATTAAATTATAATATCACACCTTTCGCAATATGCCGACTGTATGCACATGCGATATGTCGTAAATAATGCGATACGTCGTACCTCATGCAATATGTCCTACGCATCTCGTGCGATATGTCGTAAATAATGCGATATGTCGAACCTCGTGAGATATGTCGTACCTCATACGATTTCAAAGAAAATTATATGGGGGGAGTGGCGGATTAAGTTTTATTTAGGTGTTTTTGGGCTCAGGTCTTATCAAAGACTCACGAACACGGCTCTCTTGAACTTTTAATTCCACGCGATAAACTGATGTCCTGGCATAGTTTTGTAACCGCAATTCGGAATTCCTGACATTTAGACTCTACAAGGACATCTAGTTCACCGTCAATCATATCAAGATACGATCCCTTTAAAGATAAACCATATTCACGCAATCTGCGATAAAGGGTTTGGACACTAAAACTCTCGGCCAGAGGGTTTGAAGGAGTAGAATTTAAGCTCGGAAAATAAAAATATAGATAACGCCAAGTGGTCTCAGTTGGAGTGTTTGCACTGTAATTTAATCAAAATAATTTTTATAACATTGTAATCTCCATTTATGTAGCATTATACTTATCTAGTGGTAACTATATATAAGGTGTTTTGTGGACATCGACTTTTAGGGTCTCCTGATACCTTTAATTAGCCAAAATTATCCCTGTCTTCAAAAAGGGGAGTTTAGTAATAGTAGCAGTAATTAAACTATTATTTGTTCGTTTATAGCGGAGCTCGGCCCGCGCAAGCGGAGCACCATAATTAAGAAAATATGGTAAACCATCGAGCTGAATTTTCGTCGACCGACACAGGAAGCCCGCGCGTCCGTACGTACGTTGTTCGTCCGTGCCCATCGCGCGCGAAGCTGCTGACCAGTTTTAGTGGGCGCCAAAACTTTGACAAAATTCACAATCAGTTTTTTACACTTTACTGAAAAATTTTTTCAAAATGTATTTCTACACTGTCAAAGAGCAAGAAAATGATAAAGTTAAGATGCCGGCTAAAAGAGTTTTGACTGAGAAAGGGAAACAAAGACGCCGAATTGAAAAAAAAAAAAAAAAAAAAATACGATTCGACGAAGAAAAGCTTCAAAATATTTTGGCTGACAAAATGGGTAAAAGTCGCTCGCTGCGCTGATAAAACTTTCTTCAAAACGTATTTCTACACTGTCAAAGAGCAAGAAAATGATAAAGTTAAGCTGCCGGCTAAAAGAGTTTTGACTGAGAAAGAGAAACAAAGGCGCCGAATTGAAAAAGGAAAAAGGGAAATACGATTCGACGAAAAAAAGTTTCAAAATATTTTCACTGACAAAATGGGTAAAAGTCGCTGGTGGCGCTGTTTTTAACTATTGAAATGTGCAGTCATCAGATCATTTTATTTGATACTAAAAGTTGTATTTTCTGCAAGAGTTTATTTGACAATTTTGTCAGATGGTAAAAAAGGCCGTATCATGGATTCTTTGTGGCGTTTTTCAATCATTACTTATCGACTAGTCTATACTAAAATCGACGGCGACAAAAAAGTTTAAAACAAAAACAAAACAATTATGCGCTGCATTTGGAGCAATTCAAAAGAGTTGAAAAGCAAGACGAACACTACTCACGAAGATAATTTCACTCTGCTCATTCATCAATTTTTACGGGCATTTCTTATAACACGAGCTTTAGGATCAATGTAAACTTATCAACTATTCACAACGAAAAATAACGTTTCATACACGATGTTTGTCAACAAAGTAGGACTGTCAGATCAGGGAGTGGATGGAAATGCAAAATTAGCACAATGTGAACTTTTTAGAGGCGGTGAAATCAGAACTGAGGACGAAAATGTCAGTGCTAAAGTGACAGTGCAGGACAAGAAACGTGGCGCCGGTATGTTTATATTTTTTGTCGATCTTGCTTTACTAATTTAAATTCTTTTTTTTGTCATCCATATGAAAGCAGTTTGCAATAATTCCTACAATCTATTTAATAGTTCTTGTTGTAAGATATTTCTCCATCTCTGAGATCTTTGTGTTTTTTGTTGTTGTTGTTGTTTTTAATTTGATTTTTTCAAACGTAAAAGAGCGTAAAGCTAGAAGGGCTCGGGGATTTGTTTACACAACTCAAAGAAGCCATGATAGTGCTTTTCTAACTTCTCATTGGATAATCAATTTTAATTGACAAGTGCGATTTTTACCATGCATAACATAAAGGAAGACTGTTACTAACAAAATACGGTCGGATATATTCTCGTTTTTGTGCATATTTCTTGCGTACAATATAATGTTGTCGCATGCATAAAGATTTGAATATTTCAAATGATTACATGATTATTTGATCAGGAAAATAAAATAAAATAAAATAGTCAATAGAAAGAGAAAATTATCCCTCCCTTCTCATTTATTTATTTATTTATTTTTTGCTATGTTATTTTCTTTTCACGATTATTTAGATTGATTTATTCATTCATTTATTTGTTTGCTATAGTCATTTTTGATAAATTGATTGATCAATAATTTTAATAATTGGTAGTGAATGAATGAATGATTGAATAAATAATTCTGAAAAAAATATACATAAATAAGTAAATTATCAATATAAAATAAAATAAAATGAAGGTAAAATATAGATATATTGATAATAATTATTATTATCCTATATGTAATGTATCATGGAATATGGAATTGAATAATAATCATATATAAATATAATATTAAATTAGTTAGCTATTATGTACATATTTAACAAATATTTGTATAATACACAACCTGAACCGCATTCGCTTGGCTGGTCACAAAACAACAGATTCACACCTGATCGCGAGACTCGAGTGTATAAATCCATAAATTGTATAAATCTGTATTTCATACACTCTAGTCTTATTAAAAATCTATTGTTTTGTGGCAAGTAAAGCGAATGCGGGGAATGTCTATTCCTCGAGAAATTGGTGTATAAGAAAATAATTAACTTTATTGAAAATAATTTCTTTTTAACAGGCAATTTTGCTTTCGTTCTAAACACTGCATTACACAAGCAATGCTTTCCATTGTGAACGAGATACAATTAGCAATAGAGGAACGAGCATACTCCTATGGCATCTTCCCTGATTTGAGTAAAGCTTCTGACACTGTGAATCATGATCGTATTCAAAATCCAAAGCATTATGAATCTCAGGGTAATGTTCTCAATTGGTTCAGATCATATCTTTAACTAACAGAAATTCGGATTCAAATGTGCTTCTGTGCGGAGTTCACCAAGACTCTGTTCTTGGTCCCTTACTGGTTATAATGTTGATCAATGACTTCCATAATGCCTCAATATTTTTATATTGTCTCATATATTTTCATCTCTTTGCCGACGGCTCAAACAATGTTTTACAAAAACAAAAATCTTGAATCTCTTGAAAAGATCATCGTTGAACAGTTAACTGTCATACCCACTTGGCACTGTCCGAACAAGTTGTCTTTAAATATTGATACCTTTGACATCTTCTATCATTCTCAAAAGAAATTGCCTCACCAACCATAAATTTGGATCACCAATACACCTCTTACAAAATTAGATTCAATGAAATATCTGGGTGTGCTCACAGATAAGAACCTGAGTTGGAAACCTCATGTTGAAGATTTCTTTTTTCTTTTCCAAACTCAAAAAAACTAATCGCCGTCTCCAAGAGAGTGCGAGATAAGAGAGCTTATCCCCGGACCCAATCAGTTGCTCTACTCGTCGCGCTATTTGTAGAAACTTTCTTCGCACTTTTGTCTTGAGATGTTTTGACGATGCGACCGCGCCTCGTGCAATCTGGCCAACCACGTTCCGTTCCCGAAATAACTTCAGTTTAAAAATAATTTATAATAATATTTATAATAATGATAATAATAATAATGAAAACTTTATGTTGTTTTTCCATTTACAATTGTAAATCTCACTTGTTAAAGGTAATTTACAATTTGCTACTTGAATCGCTTACAAATACAAAATAAAAACACAACACTAAATAAACATCATTATTTACAACAGCAACAAAAACAATGATAATAAAAGCGATTAGAAGTTAAAATCTCATTAAGTCAGGGTTATCCCAGACTTTATTACGGCAGCAAAAAATGTAATAGGTTGATCGAATTGCAATATTCATCATTTTCCTTATTACATATTTTTGTTGTTTACTATCAAAATCTAAACTTTCTAGAAAATCAACAAATGTAGAACAATCATTAGAAAATACTCCATGGGAGCTAATTGAAAGATTAATAAATTTAGCTTGTTGGCATGGTAATCACTACTTAAATCATTCATTAGATTTCTATATTTTTTCCTTTTTAGTTCAGCATTGTTTTTAAGGTTAGAATAAAATCCAACTGTAAGTTCCAGTACATAAAGTGTTTCAGGCGTTTTCAAAATCAAATCAGGACGATAACTTTCTCCAGTTATAATTGAGGGGCTGTTGTAATCATCAAGGTCGACGTATAGTACAACGTTGTCAAGACTGAGGCTTTAGTGATGATGCGATGAGGTTTAGGACGGAATTGTGGCGCCATGTAAAGCGATCAAGGTAGTGTTGACATCCACTGACAACGTGGAGAAGAGATTCAGGAGAAGACAAAATGAACAATCGGGGGAAGGAGAGATACCCCATTTTGCAAGGTTTTTTCTTGTTGGAAGAGTGTTATTTATGTAGCGAATGGTAAAGTTGTAGATATTCTTGGGAAGGTTAGATTGCATAGATGACCATAAGCCATTTAATTTTGATAGGGAGTATTTGGTGACATTAATTTTTTTATTTCGATTATAAATACAATAAATTGATTGATATCAATTGAATTGATAATTGACTCAACATGAAAATGCCATTTTGAGAACATTTCGTTAAACATCCGAGTAAAACGCTTGGCACTATATCAAGCCATTATGTCCCTTTCAATATCTTTTTCACATTATATCGCTCTTTGATCCTCCTTTACTTGTCTTCAGAAGTAACCAGCCCCCGGGGATAAACGAGCGGGGATTCTCGTCGGAATTTTTCAAAAATACCCCTAAAAGATATCTGACGTTTTTCGAAAGGGCGTGGCTTCGCAAATTTTTCATAATTAAGAAAATATGGTAAACCATCGAGCTGAGTTTTCGTCGACCGACACAGGAAGCCCGCGCGTCCGTTATACGTACGTACATATATACATACGTACGTCCGGCGTCCGTGCCCATAAGCGCGAGGTCGCTGACCATTTTTAGTGGGCGCCAAAACTTTAACAAAATTTACTGATCTCCACACATCAAAATTCACAATCAATTTTTTTACAGTTTACTGACTGAAACTTTCTACAAATGTATTTCTAAAATGGACAAAAAAAAAAAAAAAAAAAAAGAAAATAGTCAAGCTAAGCTGCCGGCTAAAAGAGTTTTGACTGAGAAAGAGAAACAAAGACACGTACGCCGAATTTGCAAAAAGAAAAAGTACTACGATTCAACGAAGAAAAGCTTCAAAATATTTACACCGACAAGTCCCACGCCGATGTTTTTAACTAGTCAAAATTAATGTGAAGTCATTTTACAAGTTATGTTTTCTGTGAGAGTTTATTTGGCGAGTTTGCAAGATCCTGGTAAACACGGATGTATTCTTCGGGTTCGTGGATTCTTCGTGGCGTTTTCCAATCATTACTCATCGACTAATCTACTCTTAGAAGTAAAATCGACGGCGACCAAAATTTCATAAAAAACGTGCATTTGCGGCCATTATATTCAAAAGAGGTGAAAAGCAAAATGAACACGCGATCACGAAGATGACTTCACTCTGTTCATTCATCAATTTTTTACGGGCAATTCAGAACACGGAGAGCTTTAGGATCAATGCAGATTTAACAACTATTCAAAACAAAAAATAACTTTTCATACACGATGTATAAAAGTAGAACTGCCAGTTCAGGGAGTGGATGGAAATGCAAATTTAGCACAATGTGTGATCGAGTATGGTGGCCCATCGTTCTCATAGAAAATTTACATATAAATCATTAAAAAAAAAAAGAAAAACATTAAATAAAAAAAAAAAATAAAAAAATAATAATAATAATAATTTTCAAAAAAAAATAAAATAAAAATGAAATTAATTTAAAAAAATTGAAAAAAAAATTAATTTCAAAAAATAAATAAATAAATAAAAAAATAAAAAACATTTCATTTTCAAAACAAAAAAATTCATTTTCATTTGATTTAAAAAAAAAAAAAAAAAAAAAAAAAACATTTAATTTTCAAAAAAAAAAAAAAAAAAAAAAAAAAAAAAAAAAATCAAGACATTTGATTTTCAATTTCATTTTCAAAATCAAATGTTGTCTGCGGCCCAGCGTTCTCATAGCCAGCAATGTTTGCGTACAGCGGTCGAAGTTTCAAAACAAAGATGGCGGGTTAGTCAAGCATCAGAAACAGCGATTGGGAAGGTGACGAACAGCTTAAAAAAGACCTACAGCGCTACGTATTACAAAATTTAAAGCGAAGTGAAATTCTTGACTTTGGTCGTCGGGTTTTTCTGAATACGCTTGGAGTCTAGGTACTTTATCGTGAAGACTCAGTTCTTGTTATGGTATTTCGTAAATCAACAACGTAACTACGACACCGATCTCCGTGTTTTGGGCCAAGAACTAGAAGGCCCAGGGCAGTTGCTTGGTTATCGCGCCAGGCACAAAAAGGCTTAGTGAACAGCATAACCTTGCTGTACCACGTAACGTAGTGCACTACGTTATGTTGGATGTTGATACAGACGGACTTGAGCGTCGCGGGAATGTTGGACACCAGAGGTGCAACGACAAGGAGGTGCAACGACAAGGAGGTGCAACAGGCACTTTTACTTGTTTTACTGTAATTTACGAAACGAAACGAAATAAAACTAAATGTGTAAAATACGAAATAAAACGAAATCGAACGAAATAAAACAAAATCTGTAAAGTACGAAATATATTTTTTATCATTTTTTACAACTTTGTTGACCCTTGGCTCAGTTACTGTGCTGATCGCCGAACCGTGAACACCTAACAAAGTTTTGTACAAGTTTTTGACAGGTTTTTGATAACTTTGATGCTTTTAAGTTTCTAGATAACCAATCACAGCTCATCATTGTTCTAGCCATTAGGCCTTGTTTCATTGCTCCTGACCTTTTGTCAAGATCGGGGCTTAGAAAAACTTGTACAAAACTTTGTTAGGTGTTCACTGTTGGGCGATCAGCACAGTAAATCAATCGATGCTGATGAGGTTTCAAAATATTGTAAGTAAACTTTAACACTCATCAGAAATCCCCATGTTGAATATTCGAAGCTTACAATATGATACTGAGCTAAGATATTGTTGGGTTGATAATAATAAACAAACATTTTATTAACGAGTTATTAGAATACTAGTTTACAATGGGTTAAATAAATATGGTGAAACTGAATTAGTAATTCAAAACATGCCACTCGCGAGATGATGTCGTGTTGTTTTTTATCCCGTGAAGTTTTACCTAAAAATTCTGCGAATGAAAAAATAGTCATTGCCAACTTTAATACTTCAGGTAGCGTTTACTTCACAGCTTTCTATCCAACATATTTGAGTCTGCATTTAGTCCTGACAACCCATGCAAGACTGATTGAGCATCTTGGACGTGACCGGCCATCGCAGACATCAATCCACAACTCTTCGACATGCAAACGATGCAAACAAGCACTCGTAATACGAAAATATCTCCGTGTTTTGTAAATTAGTGTTCTAATAACTCGCTAATAAAATGTTTGTTTATTATTATCAACCCAACAATATTTCAGCTCAGTATCATATTATAAGCTTCGAATATTTAACATGGTGATTTCTGATAAGTAAGTTTACTTATAATATTTTGAAACCTCGTCGGCATCGATTGATTTCATCAGCCTAGGGTCAACGAAGTTATAAAAAATGATAAAAAATTCGTTTTATTTCGTATTTTACACATTTAGTTTTATTTCGTTTCGTTTCGTTTCGTAAATTACAGTAAGACAAGTAAAAGTGCCTGTTGCACCTCCTTGTCGTTGCACCTCTGGTGTCCAACATTCCCGCGACGCTCAAGTCCGTCTGTATCAACATCCAACATAACGTAGTGCACTACGTTACGTGGTACAGCAAGGTTATGCTGTTCACTAAGCCTTTTTGTGCCTGGCGCGATAACCAAGCAACTGCCCTGGGCCTTCTAGTTCTTGGCCCAAAACACGGAGATCGGTGTCGTAGTTACGTTGTTGATTTACGAAATACCATAACAAGAACTGAGTCTTCACGATAAAGTACCTAGACTCCAAGCGTATTCAGAAAAACCCGACGACCAAAGTCAAGAATTTCACTTCGCTTTAAATTTTGTAATACGTAGCGCTGTAGGTCTTTTTTAAGCTGTTCGTCACCTTCCCAATCGCTGTTTCTGATGCTTGACTAACCCGCCATCTTTGTTTTGAAACTTCGACCGCTGTACGCAAACATTGCTGGCTATGAGAACGCTGGGCCGCAGACAACATTTGATTTTGAAAATGAAATTGAAAATCAAATGTCTTGATTTTTTTTTTTTTTTTTTTTTTTTTGAAAATTAAATGTTTTTTTATTTTTTTTATTTTTTTTTTTAAATCAAATGTTTTTTTTTTTTTTTTTTTTTGAAAATTAAATTTTTTTTTTTTTTTTTAAATCAATTTTTTTTTTTTTTTTTGTTTTTTTTTTGAAATCAAATGTTTATTTTTTATTTTTTTTTATGATTTTTTATTTTTTGGAAATTATGAATTTTTTTGTTTTGAAAATGAAATGTCTTATATTTTTTTTTTTTTTTTTTTTTTTTTTAAATCAAATGTTTTTTTTTTTTTTTTTTTTTGGAAAATGATTTTTTTTTTGGAAATTAAATTTTTTTTGAAATCAAATGTTTTTTTTTTTTTGTTGAAACATTTTTTTTTTTTTTCGAAATTGAATTGTTTTTTATTTTTTTTTTTTTTTAAATGAATTTTTTTGTTTTGAAAATGAAATGTTTTTTAATTGTTTTTTTTTTTTTTTTGAAAATGAATTTTTTTTTAATTTTTTTAGATTAATTTCATTTTTAATTTTTTTTTTGAAAATTATTATTTTTATTTTTTTTATTATTATTTTTTTTTATTTAATGTTTTTCTTTTTTTTTAATGATTTATATGTAAATTTACTATGAGAACGATGGGCCACCATAATCGAGCAACTTGAGCTAGCCATACTACGGCGGCCGTTCTGTTGAACTGTGTAAACTTTTTAAAGGCGGTGAAAATGTTTTTTCACGTTTAAAATTCTGAAAACATGAACAAGCTTATTGTAATCAGATTGCCACTTTTAAAATTCTAAAAACATGAAAAATCTTATTGTAAACAGAACTGAGGACAAAAAGTTCAGTGGAAAAGTGACAGTACAGGACAAGAAACGTGGCACCGGAAATGGGTCTATGCAATCCCATATGGTGATTGATGAGTGAATTGTGCAAGTCTATACAAAGACATGTGGGATTGTATAGTTGGGCACAGCTATAAAATCCTACATGGTATTGTACAAAGTATTGGAATAGCACTATCCAATACTACACATATATTGTACACAGTATTGGATAGTCCAAGTCAATCCTACAGTATATTGTACACAGTATTGGATAGTCCAAGTCAATCCTACAGTATATTGTACATAGTATTGGAAAGTCCAAGTCAATCCTACAGTATATTGTACACAGTATTGGATAGTCCAAGTCAATCCTACAGTATATTGTACATAGTATTGGATAGTCCAAGTCAATCCTACAGTATATTGTACATAGTATTGGATAGTCCAAGTCAATCCTACAGTATATTGTACACAGTATTGGATAGTCCAAGTCAATCCTGCTGTATATTTTACATAGTATTGGATAGTTCAAGTCAATCATACAGTATATTGTACACAGTATTGGATAGTTCAAGTCAATCCTACAGTATATTGTACATAGTATTGGATAGTCCAAGTCAATCCTACAGTATATTGTACACAGTATTGGATAGTCCAAGTCAATCCTACAGTATATTGTACATAGTATTGGATAGTCCAAGTCAATCCTACAGTATATTGTACACAGTATTGGATAGATCAAATCAATCCTGCAGTATATTGTACATAGTATTGGATAGTTCAAATAAATCCTGCATTTATATTGTGCACAGTATTGGATAGTTCAGATCAATACTGTATACATTGAAAATAATATAATCAAAACTACAGGGAGAATATTTGTATAAATCAACATTTTTATTACAACTTCTTGCATGTAGTACATGTCTATATAGTTCTTTATCATGATCCTGTGAAAGAGCGTCTGTCTTAGACATCTATCGAATTGGTTTGTCCTCCATCTCATTATCTGTAACCTCTGTGTCGTCATTTTCATCCCTACTAACCTCATTTTGGCAATATTGTTCAAATTCATCCTGTTTTTTTGAGAATGAAATCACCACTGCATTTTTTGTTTCTTTCTTTTTTTTGGCTGCTCTGGCATTTTCCAAAATGGTTTTCCTTTTTTTTGTTCTTCATCTTTGCTGTCCTCTAAATACCTACTGCCTTTGTATAGGCAAATGACTTTCTGGTATTTGTGCACATCCTTTTGTCTTGAAGGTCCAGAACACCTTGCTGAATCACATTTTTTCCTTTTTTGCTGCAAAACAAGTAAAAAAAAAATTTAAATGCTACAGGTATAATCGGTGAGGTAATTAACCACAAGCACTATGTCACATGTAAACAAATCTATTGTTTTAATGCTAAAAATCATGGGCAAAAGAGGGGATTTAACATCTTAAACTTCATTGAAAAATAGGGTAAAAATTCATTTATAATATTGGAACAAATTATTAGTATAAGACAAGTACAATGCCAAATGTGTTAAAAAGAAAAAATATTTTGCCAGAACTAGATGCATTTTTATTCATGTAAACAAGCCATGACATCATAGTGCTTGAGGGCAATTGAGAACAGTTGTAATCAAGGCAAAGTTCAATTCAATCAATTAGACATAGTTATATAGAAAGCTGCCATTGTTGACCAGTGTGAATTAAATGTCCCTGGGAAATTCATTTATTGAATCAAGATGTCACCTTTTAGATTATTATTATGTGATGTTTTTAAGTGTATATAAACTTATTGCATATTTTTTTTTTTGTCTGGAGGAAATAGTAGTCTAATAATCTCCCTTTCAGGATAGATAGTAAGATTTTATTTCATGGACATAATGCCAACACTCTATGATGCATATAACAATTAAAAGAATGTTTAAAACAAACATCTTATGCTTTTTCAATGAAAGTTAAAACTTTTACAATAATCAGCTTATGGAACCTGCTTTTATTCAGGGGGATTTCATTTATTATCACATGGGGGGGGGGGGGGGCAAAATTTCATGTAGTAGTCTGCATATATTATCCAATGCCCCTTAGCTCATTAGCATTCTTTTAGAACTCATTAGTATAAGATAGCTCGTTATGTGAAAACGCTCTGCCAATTACCCACACCTGTCCAGCATTTTTTGAGCCATTAACCTGCTGGGGCTGGTTGTAAGAAGCCTGAATAACGCTATCCACTGGATTAATTCTAAAGAAATCCTATCGAGTGAATAACTTTATTTCAGGCTTTGTGCAACCAGCCCTGGAGAAAATTAATTAATCAACACTTACATAAGTCAAATAGCTCCTCTTATTGTTTGCCCTGGCATCTCTTCTTGCAATCTTTGAACGGTTTGTTTGGGAAATACTGCTTCAGTTGTTGTAAGCTTCATTAGTCTTCTTTGGATTTCTGATGCTGAAACTATAAATAAAGATTCTCATCAATTGTGAAATTACAATTTACATATACACATATATTAATGTTTAGCACTTTTGGGTGAATTTTTAAGGAGTTAAAGAAAGGTTTCAAACCCAAATGCTTAAAAGGTTTAATTTTCATGTTTTCAAGGAAAACTCAGTTTTTATGAAAAGCATTGCTAAAAGATTGATCATATCTTTTAAGGTTGTAATGCTTATAGACGAGGTATTAAATATCAAACTTCAAATGTGATGATATATAAAGAAGTAATCATTTACAGTTGACGTTTGTTGAGAAGTCAATTCTAATAAAAATATATTGCAAATTAGGCAAGTCTGTTCCCAAATATCCATTTAAAAGGCAAGGAAAATTATACTAAAAATCTTTGTATTGGTTACAATGCTAGCAATGATTACTGTTTGATGATTTATGATTGGATTTACCTGCAAAACAGATAACGTTAAGTAATTATACCTTACAAATTAGCCTGCTAACCAATCATTTGGCTCTCAATCAAAGCCCTGACAAACAAATATAATGACATAACTACATCTAAATGAAGTCAGTCACATGCTACTTTTTAATCAATCACAAAATATATTTTTTATGAATTAATTATGTTTGCAAGCCAGTAGAGGTAAGTATGCATGAAAACAAATCATTCTTTTTAATTATAGGACAATAAAATATATGATTTGTTTTTCAGTTGTCATGCAGCCAGTTGTATGATCTATGCTAGAAAAAGACATCTTTAAGATTTTAAATTAGATCAAAAACAAGAAAATGTGAGCAAGTCAAGAGAATACACCTTACTTTACTGTTATTAACTTTATCACAAATATTGAATTTCCATAACAGTAGAACAATTTCAAGAGTATCAAAAATGTGAACAGCAATTTTAAGTCTCGTTCATTTAACATTATTTGCTTCTCAATATATTTTTGCTGTGCCATAACTCACACTTTTCACTCACAGGAAAATATGATCTATAAAACATTTAACTCCAAGTATTAAAACACTTTGACTCTGATCACTTTCAAACAGCCTACAATTGCAAAACTCACTAGGAAATCCTAAGATATTACTAGGAGCTCCCTAAGAATATTCCTAGGAATACCAAGGTGTGAAAATTCACAGTATGAAATTGGGCCGATGAAGAACATACTTTAAAATAAAAAAATAATAACAACTGAATTTTAATTGATAACAGATATTGATATCGCAAATAATAGGAATTGAAATATTTATTTATACACAATGTGTGATAGAATTCTTATGTGAGTATCAGCACTTAGAAAATTCATATCAAAGTACTTGCATAAAACGTATTTAAATTTTTAATAGAATAACTAAACTTGGAATAGCAAAATCATGCTGAAAGATCATGCCAAGGAAAAATATTTTTTTCAGATGTTATCATCGCAAACTTGAGACTCAACTTGGGACTGATATATATTTAAACTTTTAAAAATCGATAAAAGATCATAAAACAGGGACAATTAAAATGTCATTTATAATCAAAATATTTTATAAAAATTGGCCTAGCTACCTTCACTACTACTGTAAAACCTATGAAAACCCTATGAAAATGCTATGAAATTTATACATGCTATGAAATAACCTATGAAATCATTTCATAGTGCTATGCAATATTGTTTTCATAGTGCTATGAAAATCAATATGCTATGAAAACACTATGAATGTTTTTACTGGTTTTTCTTGAACCCTATGAAATTTTTTCATAGGATATTGTATACTATGAAAAAGCTATGAAATATATTTCATACAAAATTCAGACTATGAAAACTTTTCATAGGTTTCTATTGCTATGAAATATCTATGAAAATGAGTTGTTACTAATCAATTGACATTGATTTTTTTATACATATTATTTAATAGTTTATCACACTAAATTATTATTTTTGATGATCTACATGTAATAAATGGATCATAACATTAGTTAAATATATGTACCTATATATAGAGAATACCAGGGAGACAAAATTCAAGAATCAATTGTTCAAAATATACAAAATGTCCTTATTACCAACTGGTCTAGCAGTGACCAGTGGCTTTGAAATAAATTCAAAACCTGCAGGTATGACAACCTTCTTGGAATGTTGAGGGATTACAGTCCATTGATTGTGACTTGTACGGGTTGTGTAGTGGTGCTCAAACATTTGTAACACAGCAAACTTTGTAATCTTGCCATCACGCGTGTGAGAAAAAAAATGCTGTATCTGGCCAAAGGTTGGATTGGTTAAAGTTGCCTCAGCATCAAGCTTTATTTCAACCACTGATGACACCTTTGTTGTTGAGCTTTCTTTCTCTGAGCCTCTCCATTGCACAACTCTCCCCAAAACCATTTCACTGTGGCTGTGTGAAACAATGATTTCAGGTAGGAAATCCTCATCTTTATTGATATCATACAGATTCTTTAGCACAGAAACAGCATAGTCTGGGGCTGGAATTCTCTTATTAGCAGTGCTACTACTATAAGGGCTTTCATCATCATCATCATCATCATCATCATCAGAATGAGCATTCATAGAAGTTTTAAAGGAAAGGTTTTCAGTTGACTCTAGTCTTCCTGACATCTTCATAAACTGGCACCAGTCATGTACCTAAAATTTATTTAAACAACATGATTAGTCTGATGGATTTTTCAACATTTTATTCCTACATCCCTCATTTGGATTACTTTACAACAAACAATTTTTTTCAGTAGATAATAGATCAAATTCCGCAGCCTACCTCTCTGAGAAACTTACACATGCAGCCTTCCGAACACAACCTCATACTTACTTGGTATGTTTTCATTATTGTGGCCTCTGGAGTCTTACGGTTCATAGCGCGTCTGGATATCCAAGAATTAAACCTCTCATACATCCACATACTCCAGCTGTGTGTAGGTCCTTGCAACTTTATGCCATCCACTATGTGTCTTAAAATGTGTACACTTATTGTCTAATAACAAAAAGAACATCCTTATCAATGGGTGGCTGATTTTGTCTTTGTTAATGCATTATCCAATGCAATTACAGCAGTGCAATTACATGTCAATGAGTGCAACTACAAACGAAAATTCTTGCTTTTGATTGGATAAAAAACAATAGAAAACATTTTAACCAATCAGAGGCTCTCATTTCGATGGCGAACAGTTAGCTACATGTACAATTTGAAAAAAGTTTGCAAAGAAATTCTTCTGCCATTACAAAATGGCCAAAAATGGTATAATTTGTGTGTAAATTAATTGAAGGTAAAATGAAGACGGAAAAGTATAAAGAAGCAAGAATACAAATTAGCCAAAAAAAGTTATCTCAAACAGCTGGCTGCTTCCTGCTGTACAAACTCTATTGCGAACTCGAATTTTGTCTTTTATGGTTAAAAACTGCAAGAAAATGTAAACATTAACCTGAATCTACCATATGGATTTCATTAATCATTAATTAAATGGAGTTGTTTTGTACCTGAACACTAACTGGAAAGTCACGCTCAATCATAGCACAAACCAAATTTACTTCTAATTGCAGTTTCTTGACAGAATCATCAGAATGTTCATCAGCATGCAGTTTACAAAGAAAATCAAGGAGTGCAAAAAATGTTGCTCTTTGATTACTAGCTAGAAGATCTTGCAAGCAGTACTTGAGGATACCTTGAGTCGCAACCTACATGTAATTATACCATTCCATAACATTGAAAAAGAATTTGCATAAACATTTAAAGGATGTGTACATTCAAATCCATGAGGGGTCTCTGATATTTCATCTGAAGCAATTAAATCAAGACACCCCAGGAAAGAATCATCAAACTGTAGCAAGACTTAACAACAGAGCCACGAGCAATATTCTTTGCTTGAGTTCGATTTGGTTGAAATAATAGTTTTATTTGGGTGGCCTCGGTTTAAGTAGTCACACTGTAAGTGTTTATGAACTGAAGAAATGAATAGCATAATAAACACAAATTATGGAGTGTATTGTACCTCTTTCCAATCATGAGCTTTCATATGTGAGTAGTTGCTGAAAAAAGGTTTTGGTTGCCACCCAAATCCAACTGGAACACTTATCTCTGATGCCCTTTCATCAGCCTTCTTCATGTCATCCTTTGTTAATCTAAAAGGGGCATCTGGAAGCTTTTTTTTGGCATTGGCCATTTTTCTCTTGTTTCCAGTTACACAGTTTCCTAAATATAAGCATTTTTTTAATCAAACAACATTACCTCTCTACTTTACATGTATAAGCCATAATATTTTGAGATCTAAACTGGCTCATGGAGCGCGCGCACTTCTCATTGTTTCTTTCACAAGTAAAAAAAGTTTTGAATGTGCGATATTTTTCATGTTTCTGGCCATAAATTATCGAAAACAGACTATTCTATAAGACTAGAATAGAAATAGAAATATAATAGAAATAGAAATAGAATAGAAATCTCTCAAATGTAACTTTAAAGTTTTTAAGAATTAAGATGATAAAAGCCGTAAAATGTTTGAATGTGCGTGAGCTTGCTCACGACATCGATAGGAAAATCTAAACCTTGGTCAATCGTACAGACCTCGCTACACTTGGTCTTTACTTCCAACCCCGGTTTAGATTTTCCTATGTAGACCGCACACTCGGTTAATAAGACCTAAATATCTTATGGTACTTACCTTTGGGTGTGTCTTCTGAAATTTGTTCTTTGGCATTGGCTGCTTTTCTCTTGTTTCCTAAAGTATAAAAACATTTTAAATCAAAATACAGCACTTTTGAGCATTATATAAACCACTCTGTCACCAGCTATACAACATCTCTTTCTGGTAGTATACAGTATATAAATAACATTAACATTTAGTGAGTGTTGCCTGATCAGTATTGCTTAATTGTAATTTGTATTTAGCTAAGTATATACTTGTAATTATGCTATGGAAGAAGGTCACACATTGTTCTTTCAAATCTCAATTAGTAATCACTGATTAAATCACAGGCCGCCCATCCAAAAAGCTTGACGCTTGATAAAATATAGTCTCCAGAATCCGTTAAAATATAATAATAAAAAAAATCGAAATGTCTGTTGCTGTTTTTGTTTTGTTTTGCGTGCGGCCTTTGCGCGCGGCGCGCGGAAAGCAAAACAAAAACAGAAACAAACATTTTGATTTTATTATATTTTATCTCACTAAACGCCAAGTTATTTGGATGGGCAGCCTGTGATTAAATTAGCTCATACAACCGCTCCCGCCACGACCTGCCACAATTATAACAAAATTCTTGTTTACAATGATATGAATTATAAAAGCACCCAAAAGAATTGCTTTTCCACGAAGCTTATATACACTTTATACACTTCAAGTCTTTAGAATCGAAGGACATATCATTTTAATCATCGAGTTTACAGGAGCTTAGTTTATTATATTTGATGATCCTGCATAGTTGTTGTTTTTATTAACCAAGACTGTCAACAGAGAGTTCTAATTTCATGCCTATGATAACCAAGGCTACACGCATCACAGATCATACTTCGACTCTTATTGACCATATATATACTAATGTTCCTGAAAAAGTTTTTAAAGCTGGAATTTGTCTAGCTGACATAATGGATCATTTGCCTATTTTCTGTTCAATTAACAAAGGCCTAACAATTCATAATGATGCCAAGTACTATCGCGACTTTTCTAAATTTAGAAATGAAGACTACATATCTGATATTGAAAAAGTGGATTTCGATAAAATAATTAACGATGAAGTGAACAAAAGTATGAACGAACTTGTTAATTAAATTCAATTGATTACGGATAGACATGCTCCTTTGGTGAAAATGTCCCACAAAAAAGCTAAGCTTTCACACAAACCATGGATTACACCAGCTATAACCTGCCAATCAATATTTTTATATGATACTAACCTTTAGACGTTGTTGTTGTTGTAGTTTTGTTGGCCACAATATTGAATCTTTGTAAAGCAATTTCTGTTGTTCTAACCTTTTCAGTGTCTTCCCTCCCAGTAATCAGATCGAATATGGTGAGAACTGCATTCTTGGTTGCATGCATAATATCTGGGAATGCTTGTGTGGTTCTGTCATGATCTGGCAGAATCATCAAACTGTAGCAAGACTTAACACCAGAGCCACGAGCAATATTCTTTGCTTGAGTTCGATTTGGGGCATTTTCATAGGCAACAGAATCAATCATTATGTCTTTAAAATGTTTCTTGGAGGGGGGTTCTCTTTCTTCAATCATCTTGTCAGGGAAATGTTCTTGGTCAAGACGCATTTCTGAGTTTTTTTGCAAGTACCTTCTATTTCCCAGGTACACAGTTTTGTCAAGAGAGTCAAAATATGTACCTTAAATAGCATAGAAATGGACAATTAAATATTATTATCTAGAGTATTTAAATTTTTATGAAATACATATGGCTCATGAATTGATCAGACACTTACATACCTTCAAAGTCGCACCACATGCAAGCTTGAATTGCGTTTGCGCCAAATGCTGAAAACAACTTGTTAAGTCCAGGGTAGTCTAACACGTGGTTAAGAATCATCACTTTAAATATAAATGATTCCTTAATAAAACCATCATAAAACTGAACACCAGAAAGTTCACAAAGTTCATCCACAAGAATCTCCAAATAGGCATCAATCTTAAGGGCACAGTCCCTCCGTTGACCTGGAATAATACCGGCCAACATTATACTTGAAAACAAATGTCTAACGTTCTTGGGGAGGTTTAATATTGTCAATGTCAAAGGCCACATGGAGTAAGTGCCGTGACTGAAAGGACTCATCCCATCTGTGGAGAATTGCAATGTTAGTCCTCGTGGGTCTCCGCTAAATTTGCCAGATTTTTCATATGCTTCAAGGAATTGAGGAGAGTCATGTATGTCCCTCATCAAGCTACAGCCATGGTCATCAGCAGGCATTCTGTGGCTTTGCAGTAGTTGAGAAATAGTCGCATCACCATACATGCGTTTCCAACGCGGACCCAATGGGTAATAGTAAAACGAATTTCGAGGATTTTTACTATTACCAAAATATCTGGCGCTACCACATTCAGGGCAATGAGTCAAATGGTTGTACTTGAAACGGGGGCAATCTCGGAATACCACACAGTGGTTGGGGCAGACGTGATACAGTTCTAATGGTAACAGAAATGGTTGTATGAATTTGTAGGCTTCGTCATAAGAGGAGGGAAGGTTGTTGTTGGCAGGCAGAACAAAGCGATGATGAACAGAAAGTAAGTCGGACAGTGAGCTTTTGCTAACTCCAGGATGCTCCGAAAACCACGAAAAATAGCGACATAATGTCTGAAGTACAGTCTGATCACTGTTTGGATATAATGGTATCATAGCTCGTTCTGTATTATACAAAGATTCTTCATAAACAATCTCCGATGTACGTTTCAACACCTCTTCGCCTTCGACGTCTTTAACACACTCATCCTCTAATTCGTCCGGTGGTGGTGAGTTAGAGGCACACTGGCTTTCAGAATGTGCATGACAAGAGCTTGTAACAGAAGCTGCCTCAAAGTCATTTTGACGTATAAATTCAGGACCGGTACCATCGAAGCTTGTAGCTAACGATTTGCATGGATCAGCGTTGACACCAGGTGAGCCGCCATTGTTTTCAAAATGTCCGTATAGTTTTAAATGTTTTCTTGAAGTGCGTATTGATACTTCAATTAATCCCTTACATAACTTGCAGTCACAAAGAATCTTCCTTGACCGCTGACGAGCTTTTTTTGCTTTACTTTTTGCCTTTTTTGTCTCTCTAATATCACTTTCCATAGGAGAACGAGCGTACTCGGTCCCAGTTTCCCTTGATCTCCTATCAGTGCGCGTGCGTACAAATTTCTACCAATCAGAGCCCACATGAAAAAACCCGCCAAAATACATTCCTGATTTCGGCAGTGTGCCAGTGTGCCAGCCTCTTTGATCTTTCCGTGACTCATTCCGTGTTGTACAGATCATCAGCATGAGCATCACTCAAGAGCAGCTCCATGCTGCTCTTCAGAGCTTATTGCATGCTTCGGAAAAGCAGAAGGTTGATCAACTACAGCCAAATACTGAAAATGATTCCAGTACAGGATTGTCTTGCAAGACGCCAAAAACATCAGGGTTTACCGTGTCCGAGCTTCTTGAACAAAAAAAAAAGAACGCAATATCAACTAAAGCACAAGAGCTTTTTTTGGTATGTATAATATACTTATAAAACGGTATAACTATAAAAAGCTTATCGCTGAATTAATTTTGTATGCTGCAAGCGGGAGGGAGCTGCAGGATCTTGTCAAGATGGCCGCCAAAGCTATGAAGCTAACTTACTTATGAAATACGATTGAATTCAAACATTCATTCCATTGTACATGTAATACGTAATTGAAAACAATCATAAACTGTTTAAAGAAGCAACATTTTCGAAAGAAAGACAAATTTTTGATAAATGTGACCTTTGGCCGAACACAAATATCGAAGTTAATGCGTACGCTATAAGCTATAATATCTCGAAAACAGTCGATGGAAAAACTATTTATAGTTTTATGATAAAGTTTTGAATAATTATGGCGAATAAAAATGTTTTTTTATTGACTAATAAGTGATTACTACAACAATTCTCCTAAATTGCGTTGGGGCTTTGCCATTGCCCAATCCCTCTCGGTTTCAACTGCAAAGCTGCACAATTTTCAATTTTACAAGATCAAAATTTTTAACAGTTTTAATGACAATCGACTGGCTAAATGTCAACGGAAGGTTACCAAATCTTTTATTGACAGTTAAAAGAGTTCAAGGATTGTAATCGATGTAAAAATTATCCACTTTGCAGCCGCTGCAATGCGTGATTTCTTTGTTTTGATCGAGTCGCTGAATTAATCACAGTTGAAGACAGTCGACGGAAAAGCTATTTGTAGTTGGTTTTGGGAGCAGTTATCTTCCCTGGAGCCTCAGACAGGACATTATTATTGCTTTGGCAAAGTTGTGCAGAGGATGGTTTCGTTGCAATGGCTGGATATAATAATTTTTTTTCTAGAGTATCAAGTTCATGCAATTTTATATAAGAAAAGTTTCATGGATTTTAATCCACTTAAAAAGTTCTGCATCCAGACTTCACACAGTTATGTGTCTAGCTGTGTCTGGCTGTTTCTAGCTTACCAACATGTGCAACCTTTACTTTTTAGTATACAGTAAGGGAATCAGCGAAAATAGTTGGGCTGTGGGAAAAGGCCCCACATATAAATGAAGTCCCTTATGCCACAATGGCAAGTTTCATGGCTAAGGTTAGTGTATTAATTTAATAATTATTAAATTTATTGTAATTCATTTTTCAGAGAGTACTAATATAAATTCAATACAGAAATTCAAAGTATTTGGGTGGTTTTTATAATGCTCTGACATCTCCAAAAAGTGATCTCAAGGATTTTTCTCATGAATCTTGTACTAGGTAGTATCTGCTTTACCGCAGCTTGCAGGATATGAGAATCGTGTAAGAAGAAGGCTTTCACTAACTCTTATGAATAGGAGAAGTCAAATCAAAAACGTACTCAATTGGAAGAGAACAGCAAAGGTATAGTATAATATGTCACCTTCCTTTTTAACTTCAACATCTTAGGGCCTGTTTACATGAGGGAGGGTGGCGCTAGTGGTAGCGCTATCTTCTTTTGTTTTCTAATCCCTGGGGATTTCAAAACAAAGAAAGATAGCTCTACTAGTAGGGTTACCCTCCCTCATGTAAACAGGCCCTAAGTAAATGGGATGAAGCGAGTTTTGTCACTATTGATTCCTGTTAACTTTTTTTATGGAAAAACATCATCAGTCAACTCCAAAATACACAAAAACTTTATGCTCATTTGAAAGTTCATTAATAAATACCTTCTATGTAGCCGGACTTTTAGTCTAACGAGGTAAGTTGATCGCTGATTAGTAATGACAGAGGTCGCTGCAAATAAGAAAACCCATATCGTACATACCAAACTGATTATAAAGTGTCCGAAATCAGAAACAGGAGGACCGTCAGCAATGACTGAACCTGATTAGAGTTGGCACAAATTATTGAAAAATATAATAATAGACACATTTCCTCATTTTTACTGATTTTTGGTTTGTGCTATATATGTAACAGGGTTCGTGCTAGTCCTTGTTAAAAGTACTATTCAATTCGTAAATAAATAAATAAATAAATAAATAAATGTTTGGGTTATAAACACATACTATACGTACAGTGTGTATGGACCAATAATGAATTTTGAAGGGGTGCTTTAATTGCAATATATCCAATCGCCACTTGCAATTGTGTCATCAAAATCTTATCCGATCATTCCTAGCTTGAAAAAACCTATTCTGAATTCTTAGTATTTATACCTAAAGAATGCTAATTTCTCTCTGTCATTCAATTTTTTAAGCTTCACAAATGGCAGAATGCTCTCGATTTGAAAAATCGGGAAGAAACACCACCACAACAGCACAAGAACAACAAGCTAAAGGCAATCAAGACTTTACATATTGTAAAAAAGCGCCTTCTCTTAGAAGAAATTCCTCATGTACATCTATCAGAACATGACAAGGAAAATGATAAAAAAGGCATGGATGATGTACCTGAAGATGATGATGAAGATGAATCTGAAGATGATGACTTTAAGTTTGAATCTGGGTAATTTACAAACATCAGAACTAAATAATATTTAATGCATAAATGTAGAGGGAAAATTTGGGACTTCAGCAATAGTGACCACAGAGTATAGGGTGACCGCTTAGTAGAGTGCTTCTTAATTGTACAAACGTCTAAAAGCTATTACTATGTAGTAAACAATAAATTGGTGACTAGTACCGTGACTAGTTTAAACTGCGTAGGTGTATAGATAAACAGTAATAGATTAATTTGTAATTTGTACACCATAAATATGGTTGGAAGTGAAACTATTTATGGTGTACAAATTACAAATTAATCTATTACTATGTAGTAGTTGAGATTTTGTAATTTAGAACACCAGTATTATGGATTGATTGGAACTGATGTTTCTGAAGTTAGTCCTTTGTCGGAGTTTTCAGTTTTACTCAGACCATAATCTGGTGTTCTAAATTACAAAATCTTTTCATCATTTTAAGAAAAAATGTATATACAGCTTATTGCATACATGAATGTTGCCCAATTTAGTACTTCAGGATCAAATATATATTAAAATGCAAAGAAACGAGTTCAGCTTGAGTAATTTTCCTTTGTGGTTTATTATATTCCTGATGTCCTAAATTCCTTTTTTTCTTGGACAACAATTATGCAATTAGGTGTATATATAAGCTTCTACATTCATACCTAGCTAGGTGAAGAAAATATCTCATAAATTTTGTCTCCAACCTATTTCTGAGGCTATATTTTTATTTCTATTTTCTTCCATAGAGATGAGGTGCATCTTATGGATGGGGCCGATAAAGTTGGAAGGGCCTCATTTATAAAGCAATCAAAGTTAGATGGTAAGTAAATGTACATGTACAGATGATTAATTACCAATATACATGTATCAGCAGCTAACTATAGCTTGCAATTGGTAACTTTTACAGTATTACTGTACATTTATATATATCTAAGAAATAGAAAACGATTTTCCATGTTATATAGCCTGATCCAGGGAGGTGAACACCAGAGAGTAGACAAAAAAGAGCCTCGGGGCGTTTTCTAATCCCTTTATAAAATAATTTCAGCGTGTTTTGATTTCAACTTGCCGAGCGTTGAATTTGCTCGAGATGGTTTTTGCACAACAGTAATTGAGACACAAATTTTGTTTTGTTATATTGAAATGCTTAATTTATTGTTACACATTTAAAATATATTGCTATCAATCTTCTTTTAAGATGAAAATTCAATTGTTGCCCTACAATCTGTGTACATAGACGATGTCATAGTTAAAGATCTAAAGAAGCAACAGAGATTGCTTGGTAGCTTAAAGGTACAATATAACCATATTATAGCAAAATATTTAACGAAATTGCATCAATACTGACATAATCTTGCTATGGCAAGTAGTTACTAAAGTCACGTTTTCACTTTTTGAAAATTCATCGTTATGGATGAACAATATCAAATCAATAAATTGTCTAAGCATCTCCTCATAAAGCTGAGTTAAGCCGGCATCTTTTTGCAAGAAGTGACAAGAAAGACCTAATGGTTCACGAAGATAAATAATGGTAATTGAACTGAGTGGAGTGCAATTTGGTTCGAATTCAAACGTGTGATTCAAAAACGCACGACCGCATATCTATTATATTGCAAGTTTGATTTCGAACCAAAATTGCACGACACAAAGTTCAATTACCAATTAATCATATCCATTTTGAAATCCAAGCTGCACTGATTTTTCTTTTTTAAAAAGGTTTTCTAAGGGCCTGATTACATGAGGCGGGACTCTAGGGACTATAAACAAAAGATTTCAGCCCAGTTAACAGGGCCAGCCCGCCTCATGTAATCAGGCCCTAAGGTAATTTCTTATCAAAATGCATGTACACAGATAGTGTGCGCAGGTTGTTCGCTTGTGCTGTTTTCTCGCAATCAGAGTGTATATTTACATGTATATAGGCAAGATCGTTCGATTTTTTTTGTTATAATGCATGCATGTATTTCAATTTATTGATATATGTTTTTATGTTTACTCAATATATTCAAACTATATATAATAACTCCTTGATGTGCAAACAATATTGATCACTATAATTACTTTTTTTTTTCAATTTAAGCCTGGTGATAGATTTACATTCAAGACAAACCAGCTACTGAAGATCCAAAAAAAGGAGAAATTAAATGAGAAAGCTGCAGAAAAGCCCACTACTACTACAAAAACACCTAGATCTAGACCAGCAGCTGCTGTTGTTCAACCAAAAGGATGGAAGGGCTATGTCCTTCAGGAAGCTGGAAGTATTGATGAGAGGCCAAATAAGGAATTTGGGCCTCCGGCGAAAAAGAAACGAGAAAGACGCCCAAAAACAGATACAGACGATTACATTTTATTTTGATTTTTTTTTTATATTATTACACTGTATGTAACCACCTTCCTGATGTAACAAAACAAGCATGGAACTTTTTGGCCTTGCAATCACTGTGCATATGTGTCCTTCAAGAAGGATAAGAAAAAAATGGAAAGAAGGCCAAAAAAAGATACAGACGTTGACATTTTATTTTGATGTTTTTTAATAGTCTCCGGCTAAGAAAAAAATGGAAAGAAGGCCAAAAAAAGATACAGACGATGACATTTTATTTTGATGTTTTTTAATAGTCTCTGTCTAAGAAAAAAATGGAAAGAAGGCCAAAAAAAGATAAAGACGATGACATTTTATTTTGATGTTTTTAATAGTCTCCGGCTAAGAAAAAAATGGAAAGAAGGCCAAAAAAAGATACAGACGATGACATTTTATTTTGATGTTTTAATTGGTCGTGCAATCACTGTGCATATGTGCACAATATATGTTTATATATAATATTATATTATTTATAAACAAACATTCAAATTAAATATCTTATTTTGAATTTACAGCATAAAATGTTATGATATTTATTGAATTGTTATCATTTGATAATGGATTAATTATATTAAATTTCATTTACAATTCCAATTGTGTACAGTGTATTTATAAAACCTGTAGATTTTTCAATTTAATGTGTTATGACACAATTTATTTCATAGGTCATTTCATGTGCAAAACCTATGAATTGCCTAAGCAGGATTTCTGAATATAATGTATATATAGTTTTATCCACAGCGTTTTTCATGGATTATTACTATGAAACGTTTAAATTATTGCTCATGAGGATCGTTCATATTTCATAGGTTATTTCATAACCGATGAAATGCCATGTTTTTATAGTTTCCATGGTATTTTTCATGGCTTATAACTATGAAATGTTTAAGTTATTACCCCTAAGTTAATTTCATTTCATATGTCATTTCATGTGCAAAACCTATGAAATGTCTATGCATTTCTGTATAATTAACATGGCATTTTTCATTGCTTTTTACTATGAAACTCCTTCATATATTTCGAAGTGTCTACCTATGAAAAAGGGGACCACGTTTCATAGCATCTATTTCATAGCACTATGAAAAAAAGCTATGAAAACTCTATGAAATTATTTGTGTTTCATAGGTTTACCCTATGAAAAGCATATGAAATGGCTATGGAAAACCATAGCATTTTCATAGGGTTTTCATAGGTTTTACAGTAGTAGTGCTTTTAGTGTTTCTTATCCACTTGAAATTTGGTCTTCATTACTTCTGAATAGAAAAACATACAATAAGGAACTATAGCAATGTATGTTAAAATAAAAATTACAAATAAGAAAAAATGGGGAAGTTGGTCAGGTCTCCATTTGCAGAAAAACAATATTGACACCCCCGTTCACACGAGCGATTTTCGCGCCTGTTTTAACGGGATTATGTACAGAATACTTTATGAGCTTTTCATTAAACTGTATATATAAATATTAATCACAAACTATCATTACTCAATCACTTGAGCATCCTGTTCCTTCCTAGATTGCTTTACGGTGAAAATCCCAGTAGAAATCGCCGTGAAAATCGCTGCAAAAATCGCTCGTGTGAACCGGGTTAAAATATTCAGCAGTTTTTCAGTAAAAGCACAGTAATTTTTTGATTAGACTCTAAATGGTGGCTTTACAAAATTAATTCAAGTTAAGTTACTTACTGTGAGCAGAAATGATTTTCGCCTTGTAAATATTTTCCGTTTCATCGTTCATTTTATAATGGCGACATCTACCGAACTTTCCTGCTATGATTTCCTTGACTTCAAGAACACTCACTCTGTGATCTTCTTCAATCCATTCGACCAGAACCCACATAAGAAAACGATAGCGATTAAATTGTTTAAAAACTTGTAGAACAAAGAACTAATTATATCAAAAGAACAACAGCGAGGAACAAAGCTTTGAACAAATGCAAGTAACGAACTGTAACGAACGTTGAAATGAGCGGGCAACTTGAGAAGTTCAGCGATTGGATGCTGTAATCACGTGAGGAAAAATTATGCTCATGAAAGACTGGGGCTAGAAGTCACATGACCTGTTTCAGCGGGAACTGTGGTCACGCAAAGTATTTTATTTCTGCTATGTACACTCGTTTGTAAGAACGTTGTAGTTTTCATGTATACTTTATACTTTATATGTTCATTGTATTTAATGATATGTAAAACAGAAAACTCGCATTTATTCAATTTCTTGTATACTTCATTCAATGAATGTCAAAATATATTTCAGATTAAAAAGCGTTTCGGTTGTCTTTTGCATCGTCATTAGATATTGGTATAAATGTATACTACAACGCTGCAAACGATTGTATATAGGACTTAAAATAACGTGTGGTCAAACACCGGACATAGCGTGATCTTTTTCGAACAAAAAAAAACTTGAAACTGAATTTTACAATCGTTGTGTTTTGGTAGCTGATACATTTTTTACTTCAAAACTTTTATCACTTTTGCTCGTTTTCATACTAATGTTGGCGTTGTGAGGATTTTTTAAAATAATTTTAAAATGATAGGTAATACCGTTAATGAGTTTTATTAACGCGAATTTGTTAGAATTGGAATGGCTTTTCGCGCGAAAGTTCTGATCTGTTCAGAAGGGCGTGGCCATGATTATTACCTCTAAAAGGTATCAGGTTAATTCTAAGAGTCTGAAAACCTCTCAGAGACCCTAAAAGGTACCAGCTCTCCGATTTTGACTCCTAAAAGGTAGGTTGAGCATCCCCACTCTCCAATATATAGGAGTCCCCTCCGGAAGGTGAGGGGGGGGGGGGGGAGGGGGGTGTACAATTTGGAACAATGGCATTGGAGAAAAAGACACGGCTTTTCACGGTTAAAATAAATATTTTGATTGTCAGCACAAAGTCAATGTTAGATAGCTGGTTGTGAGATGTGCACTTTCTCGCTAACGCTCGTGATTTTCTTAAGCATTTTTTCGTGTTCGTGCATTATTTCACCTATAAAACATGGAAATCCATCCTTTATTGACTATGCAATCACATGCATGGGTTTATATAGGTGTAGTATAGTTCTGTCTAATACCATGTCCAATCCTATGTTGTATTGTATTGACTATGCAATCACATGCATGGGTTTATATACTGTGTTGTATAGTTCTGTCTAATACCATGTCCAATCCCATGTTGTATTGTATTGACTATGCAATCACATGCATGGGTTTGTATAGGTTTTGTATAGTTCTGTCTAATACCATGTCCAATCCCATGTTGTATTGTATTGACTATGCAATCACATGCATGGGTTTATATAGGTGTAGTATAGTTCTGTCTAATACCATGTCCAATCCTATGTTGTATTGTATTGACTATGCAATCACATGCATGGGTTTATATACTGTGTTGTATAGTTCTGTCTAATACCATGTCCAATCCCATGTTGTATTGTATTGACTATGCAATCACATGCATGGGTTTGTATAGGTTTTGTATAGTTCTGTCTAATACCATGTCCAATCCCATGTTGTATTGTATTGACTATGCAATCACATGCATGGGTTTATATAGGTGTAGTATAGTTCTGTCTAATACCATGTCCAATCCCATGTTGTATTGTATTGACTATGCAATCACATACATGGGTTTGTATAGGTTTTGTATAGTTCTGTCTAATACCATGTCCAATCCCATGTTGTATTGTATTGACTATGCAATCAAAAAATTGATCAAGAATTTGATAATTCGTAGTGAATGAACAAATGAAAGAATGAATGATTGAATAAATAATTCATTTCATTAAATCGGAGTTCGCTATTAGGTTTACCTAATTTTTATATTATCGAAAATCCCTCTTCATTTTAACTAAACGCCTCAGCACATTTTTGACAATGAGTTAGCTTTTAAAACAGTAAATTGAACTTCCGACTTTCAATAGAGAAATGTGCTAGGCCTGAAATTTAAAAGGAATTTCGAAACTGAAATAGGAATATTACAAGCAGCAGAAGCTGCCGCCTCGGTGGATCGACGGTTGATGTCGCATGAAAAAACAAAATCGAGTTAAAGTTGCAAAGGCGCCCGGTCGCGATGCAACGATTTTAGCTGTAAGAGCTGAACTCTTTACCAGTTTTTTGCAATTCTTTACTTCACACTCCCATAATACCCTCTGATTTTTGGGTATAGTAATTTGTAACAATTGCTTTTACCTCTTTGCACCAAAAAACCTACCCCCTAAAGAAATAAAAGGCTTCATGGTTATTGGGAAATTTTGTGAAAAATCGCAAAAATTTAATTATTTCTAAATTCCTCTTGCAACGTTTTTGCAGTTGGCCAAATGTTAAACGTATTCAGCTTATTTCAGCCTAATTTTGGCTGAATATAAAGCCAATTCTTATGATATATCAATAATTAAATAATCAAATTCTGACAGGTGTTTTTATATCCTGCAATACAATGTATCAAATGATATAGTTTATTTACTTGGCTTGGTTTGCTGTTTCTTACACTTTGTCATTAGAGCTGCGATTTAACTTCACATCAAAGGGGGTGAATTGTTGAAAGAGTAAATCTTAAGGTAAATACAGTAAATGCATGTAACAGAAATGTTTTCACTACAAAAATCTTTATTCTTTGTATCTGTTGTAATTACTTCTATTTGATTGTGACATTGTTTTGCTCTAAAATGAAAAACGCGTTCTTTAAATTTTTTCGTAAATATCTTATGGAAAATCGCTAGAATGTTAAATATTATTCTTTTCCGAGTTAGTTTGTATTAAAAATAATAGATAATGCTCACTATCAGTAGAGGTAAAAACTAGTAAAAAATACTAGCAAGGACTGCGTCGGTGTTTCTAAAGAAACAGTTGTAAATATAACGATAAATTGTACACCGTAGAGTGACTTTGTCAGGGAAACTTTGAAGCCCAAATTACTAGTTCGTGGGACAGTTGGACGAAGCCTGGAAAAAGTTATCCTTTGGAAGAAAAAAAATCCACTGAGCAGAATTCTTTATAACGTATGCACTGGGTAAGGATCTAGACGGTAGACGTGCTATCCAGGAATCAGGGCTGTTTCTACGAAGAATTGATACAATTATTTCTTTAGAATTTCTCCGCTGGATAGGGATTTATACGCTGGATAGCGGTATTCGTACAAACGTCGCGAGGCTTGCAAAGAGATACCTCGTTTGCTGTGTTTATAATAATGATAGAATTTTTTTTCAAAATCAAAGGTCGCCTCCAGTCCTACCTTAACCCATATATCGTAGAGAAAAATTTAAAAAAGAAAAAGAAATAATTTCTGTAGGTCATTGATAATAATAATAATGATGAAGTTTCACTTTGATGGATAAAAACTCGTTTACACAAAGTTATTATATACTATATATACTATATATTATTATATATACTGAGGAAAACCGAGATTTGATGCGATATGTCTCCAACTATATGATGTGGGACATTTTATACCGAAGGCCTTGCTCCTAACAAACTTTGACAACTTTGTTCATAATGTATGGCACCCAGAGAAGAACGGAGTCGAACTACACTATACATACTGTAGAAAGAAGTACAACACAATCTAATGTGCCTGCATATGCTTCGTCATTTTTTTTTACGGTGAGAAAATCATAAAAGTATAATACATTTTAGTTTTGGGAATTTAAACTCATTTTCTACTTCAAAAATGTAGCTTTGCATAGTGCTGAAAATTATATCATTTAAAATGCCGTACGTCGTATTAAAATTGAGTTACGGAAAAACGTTCTTTAAATGTTTTCGTTATTTGGAAACTAGAATGTGTCCGGGAAATGCGGTGGTAATAATATAACTCTCCGATAACATGTTTTTTAATGTGCGGTCTTTGGAGTGAAAAGTTCCAAACGATGCTGTGAGAACGAATCCATTTTCACGATATTTTCCGCATATTAAAAAAAAGCTAAAGGGTCCGCTCATCCATCTCCATTTTGTTTTATTACCAGAATTTCTTTTTTAGATTTGGAATCAAGAGCACAAAACTAGAATAATCACCGAAAATACAAAGAATCAAGTCATTCAAAAGAACTGTAAAGCGCAATTGTATGATACGGGTTTTCAAGGGTTTTTGAAAAGCAAGCCGACGTTGTCAAAAATATGTCAGTGCTATTAAAAAAGGCTAGTAAAAATCCATAAATGGTCCAGTTTTCTTTATGTGCACCCCCTGTGTAAAAGCACTGGTTACGGCCTTGTATTGTTATTCAAGAAAATGTACTGTGTGTGTTTTTTTTTCTGTTGTTGCATATTTTACTTGAATGTTCAGATAAATTCATAAAAACGTCGTTACATATGAACGAACTAGACACAACCACATGTAAAAAGAATTGTGATTGTTTTTGAGCTACTTAAACGCTAAAACGCTATCAAATAAAAATAGAATAATAAACTGCCAGGAAATAATAATCGTAGATGTATCGATTGCTTTAACGGATAGGTAAATTTGAATAGGCAAAAAGAGTAAATAGTAGTACATCAAAGAATGATTGAATGACGGAATGAATAAATAAATGAATGAACGAATGAGTGAATGAGTAGAAGAATGGAAACAAAAATATATTAACGAATTGCTAAAGGTAAAATGAAGTAATGAACAAATACAGATAAACAAATAAATATTAATGAAACAAATTAGGAAACTACTGCTCGTCATTTGAATTGTAAAGCAGTCAATTAAACAGAACAATAAATACGTCTAATCACAAAATAGTTGAAGTGTTCTTTTGTACGTGAGAGATATTATATGACAATATTTTGTTACGTCCACGTAAATATTTTATTGTTCTATTAAATGAATGAATGAATGAATGAATAAACCAAAATGAATAACTTGCCCTGAAGCATGATTGTTGATGATTCAAAAAAATCCGTTCCATTGCTTCCGCCAATATTATGAACGATCAAAAATATTTTCCATTCCGCTCAAACTTTAGCTCTCAATTAGGATATCCTTGGTTTTCATTAAAACTGTCACATGGCGGTTGGTTGACCAACGGACTGCATGCTAAGTTTAATCAAACACTTCCATCACAAAATTAATAATAAATAAGAGAAGGAGTTCCAAAACCGGCCTATCTTTAAAAGGATGAAAGAGAAAAATGGAGAATGTCGAGTACCGTAAATAGGTTCAAGCAAGTCAATGCCTGGGTCTGGACACCGTTTTTGCAAATCAATGTTTTTAAATGTCTTTGTATTTTGTTGATATGAACGAGTTTTAACATTTGTTGTGTTTTAGCCAGCAGGATATTTATGGCCACGTGACTAAACCTGAACATTGAATGCATTCAATTTTCAATGCAAAATGGGCCGAATAGAACAATTAACAAAACAACAAAAAGGTATGTCATTAGAACAGCTTTGTAAAGGGGTCTCTAAATATGTCTTGAATGGTTGTCCATCTTTGACTGTTTAAAGGATATATTGCAAAAAAGGTCACGTGACCAGTCCAGATTTTAACAAAGAATTAAATTTCTGCTTACCACTTAAGTGACGTCCACTGTTCCACACAATTTTATGTTGAACGTGAATTTTTTTTTTTCGAAGTGCATTGCTCTAGGTCCATTTTCCATTTTCTGTTTTTTGACGTCATAGCTCACGTGAACACCAGAAATAAATTTTCTATAGCCAAAAAAGTTTAAGGACATCGATTCTGTATATGAGTTGAAATATTTCTCTTATTCAACAAGAAATAAGGAAAATATTGAAATTTTAAGCTTTTTTCTTAGTGCTCTGGAGACCCTAACCTCAACTACCTTAGGGCGACTTGTAATATGAGGTCACCGCGTTATCTCCCCGACCTAAATCGAGTCCCTGATGATGATGCACAGAAATGAAAAAAAATCACATCAAAATTGTAAACGCTGAGCCTCTAACGATTGAATTGACAATCATGACATTTTAAAATTCGTTTGGAAAAAAGCGTTGGGTTGTAGCGCGAGTCATCAAATTTAAAATAGCTAAAAAATGTACCTTTTTGAATTAGCTTTTACGAATAGTTTTTTTTTAATATATTGAGTTAGTTTAATAGGATATTAATCAATACTTTTCGCTTCATATGTATAGATATACTGTACCTTATACACATGTAATATGCGCCATAGAAATTATTAAATTATTATTATTATTATTATTATTATTATTATTTTATTATCATACAAAGCCGTTTGAGAAAAATCACTGCCATTCCTGTTTAATTGTGTGTGTTGAGTTTGATCTTGGTACTTTTACTGATTTCATTTATATGCACCTCACTTTTAAAAAGCGGCATATATTGAAAAGATGAGGTGACGTGACCTTTTAGTACAAAATCTTTAAAAAGTTAGTTTGAAATGGAAGCTTTGCGGAAACATAAAAACAAAAGAAACATATGATACCTCCATAACCGAAACCGGCAATATTGATTTGTTTAGGTAGCTGTTTTGATGAATTATAATTTATTAATGCAATCCCAAAGTTCTTTTCGGTCTTGCCATTCTTATCCTCTTTGCTGAACTATGTGACAACTGTAAGTATGACCTTCCAAACCTTGCTACAGTTGCTGATCTAGTACTGATATTGACTTTTTAACGTACCTTACAGAGAAAACCGTATATTAGAAACATATGGTAATAGATCTAAGCCGCTTTGTTGAGATTCAAGATTAGTCATAAACAAGTAAGTTCCCGTACCGTGTTGGTGCAAGATACGAAAAACTTAATAAGATAGTGTGAATAATGTACCCGTGAAATATACAGGAAAAAAATAGTGATTCCCAAAATGGGTTTATTTTGGATTATGGTTGGGAAAGTGCTACAAAATCCAACATTGGGTTCAAATTTGGGAATCCCAAAATGCGTTTATTTTGGGTTATTGTTGGGAAAATGCAACAAAAACCAAAATAAACCCATTCTGGGAATCACAAATTTTTTCCTGTGATAAGTATATTATGTGCACTATAGCGCTTATCAATTAGATTTAGCGCAAACAACATGACAAATTAGTTTATTTTAAACATTTACTTGTTGGATTTATAGATCAGACACTCTTTTAACTGCCGTTGTGTGTGTTCTTTGTCTCACACTGTGGCAATTTGATGATATTGGTACTTGTAAAATTTAATTCATTTCAGTTCATGGATTTGTTATCTGTTTTCTGCAGGGAGACAATTTGATTAATTCATAATTGTAGATTGTGTATTCTCGTTCTGTGCTTTATTTAAAGGATAAAGCTTGTACTTGTACTCTATTCTACAGTACCACAATTTTCATAAACACTTGGTGATTGCACTCCATTCTATTCGATATAGTATTTGCGTTTTGTTTCACACAAAAAATATAATAGACAGTACTTCAAATAGAAGATATGGTTTGAAATTAAACCGGTCTTAAATTACATTCTCAGTTCAGTCGGACCGCAAGCGTTTTACATTTTTTAACTCAACCGAGCATTTTCAGGAACATTCGAAATGTCGATGACGACATGGCCGATCCACAAAAAATAGCAAATAGCAGGATTTTGAATTTTAGTTTAGTAGAAAAGTTACTGTGATGATCCATATCAACCTCCAAGGTAAAAAATCTAAATATGGCCTCCAAAACTATCCAAATATCGTGTTATTTTGGCTGATGGTCGCAGTACGCGGTGTGTTAAATTTTGTAATCGAACCTCGGCGTATCTTGAAATAGCTTTAATTTTAAAATGCATTATTAATTTTGTTGCTTTTCATTTATTTGACGCATAATTAATAATTTCTTGAACTCATCGTGTACGCTCTTAGGTTAACAAGAATTTATTGACTAAAGATGACTACTCTTGCGGAAGTTGGAGAAAAGTTAGACACTGAAAAGGACTCTCCCTCGACTATTTCATCCGTGCGAGAAGCACTTCACAATTTTCTGGATTACACATCAGGTATTATAAGATTAATTTCATTTTTTTTTTTTTCAGAATTTGTCTTTGTTGTGTTTGCAACATATTTCAATTAAATTAAAAGTCTTCTGTTCTCTTAATAATAATTTGAGATCATATTTCAAGAGAACATTTTAGGGACCGGTCATTATTTAGCGGGGGGGGGGGGGGGGAGGGCCACTATTTTGGGGGGGAGGGTCACGATTTTTCAAACTCTCGTTTGGGGAGGGCTAAAGAATTTTGTGAATGACTTTGGGGAGGGTCACAATTTTATTTTCGGCTGCATCTATTTTTCCATAGCACCAAATTTGATCTTAACTTGGATACAGTGAACGAGCGTTTCAATTTTCTTTGCTCAAATCTAGATTATTAAGAGTGGATTTCTCTAAATATTTAGCACAGCGTGGCAAGTCAAGGTTCACCAATTTCTTTCAAATTTCGTTCATGGATAGTATTTAGGGAGATAAGAACTCTGCTAAAGTTTTTCTTATGAGGACATTTTTCTCGCTGAGATATGACGATTTTTGATTTTCGATCAAAACCTTCAGATTTTTGCAAATATAATGTTTGAATTTTATCCGAAAAACTCGCTCTAAAAATGTACTAAAATCATTCCATATTTTATAAATAACCATGGAATCCCAAAGCCAAGACGTTGTTCTATCTATCTGAGCCAAAAGAACTTTGCAATATTAATTTTAGAGTATATTTTTGATTTTTCGAAAAGGAGGATTTTTTCCCATTTAAATCATTAAAAAATTATGCTCTCCGAAAAAAAATGTTTACGGTATGTGCCATTTAATCGATTTTCCTGAAAATTTGTAAATTACATGCCAAAAGGATGTTAATTAACATGTACAATGATTTTTCTTGGTTAATGCAATCTAACGGATTTATGAGCGCCTAAACATGGCGGAAATTGGCAGATCACGTGACAATCTTGTTTTATTAAGTAATTGCCAATATGGCCAAAATATAGAGAATAAAACTACTTATTGTTTTTGGAGGTATTTATGCATTGTAAATTGCGTTCAAAAGTTCATTTCGTTCGTTCATTACGTTTCAGCCATTTAAATGTTTACTGCACTATTATTATGGATTGCGTGACATATCTATTTTGTTAAATGTCAAAAATTTATGCTACTAAAAACCTAATAACAACTACAAATTGACTGATTCAATATTTTTTTTGCTTTGTTTATTGTATTATTTATTTGTTATTTCTTTCTAACAGTTGTCTTGGTTTGTTTTTGTTTTTTGTTGTTTTGTATCTTCCCTCCCTTATTTTTTTCTCCTATCTTATTTCATTTCACATGAAATTAAGCGATGCACTTGTCATTGTCATTTTAATCCAAACTAGAACTACTACGTAGAGCTTACAGAGTCCAGTTTAACTGAGAAGTGTCTGGGTACGAAAATCCTGCTAGTGTTTGGAGTTCATATCATTTGAACATTTGAATTTGTTTGTGTTTCATTTGAGCGATCGCAGAACGACTCGATTCGAAATTGAAGACACTCGGCTTTGTCTTCTTTTAGTGTGAGTCTACAAACGGCGAACGGTGTGTGTGTTTGTCGGTGATAGTCTTTTTTGAACTCATTTTCCAATAAATCTTGAAAATGCTAAATATTTAACGTCTTGGCCACGTTGGTGAGACTGGGCTTCCTGTGGTCTCCTTGGCAATGTTTGATAAGAATGGACGCTAGCAAAAACAATGCATTAAGCACAGACCGAAAATGTAAACCTTGACCGTGCCACCGCCTTGCGGCTGGGCACGGTAATAATTTGTTGTCGACTTACTGCCGCGCACAATATCTGTAAAATACGTTTTTGATTTAAAAAACGTTGTTTGTTAGGATTTTCTAGTCTAGTTCAAACAAAATGGATTTAAGTGAAGCTTAGAAATTACTCTTGCTCTCGAGTTTTTGAATGTATATATGACAATTGAATTTGTTGAAACAGTGCATCGCCACTTACCGGATCCAATTGCAACAAGCTGAATGAAATACTCCCCATCGAAAGATTGGCAGGTAAAATTGTCACTAATCCCGATAACATCAGCGCAAAATTTCCTGGACAGATATTTACTACACAACAAATGGATTCTCATCTTTATCCAATATCAGGATATACTCTTTGGTCAGACCCGGGGATGGGAGACTCCGATCGGAATATGGTAGTTATACTCGTCGGAAATTTTGAAAATGACCTCTAAAAGGTGCCAAAGTTCTATACATGATTTTTATTCCTAAAAGGTACCATCTAAAATACTTGGATAAATAATTGGATATAATGGTCATTACATGGAGACCTTGTTATTGAATATCCGTGAATACCCTAAAAGATACCAAATGTAATTCTCTGAGAGTCATCTAAGAAACATCTAAGAGACCCTAAAAGGTACCAGATCTCCGATTCTGATCCCTAAAAGGTACCACGAGCATCCTCGCCCTTCGGTGTATGGGAGTCCATATGTTTTCTGATGGTTTGAATAAACATCTTTACTTGGATGACAATTAGTTCAACTTCAATGTTAAACCAAGTATAATTTACCACATCGATATCGCGAGTTCGGTGTGGTCGGAAATATCTTTCTTACAACTCGAGAACATAATATTATTTTCTTTCAACGACCAACAACAGTTTATCAAAAGAGCATTTTGCAGTTAAAATAATGGGATGCTGTGTTGTCATTATCTTTCATTTGCTTTTTTAATGCAAGATAAGGGAAGATAAAATAAATAGGAGAAATAAGACAAAAGAAAACAAAGAACAACAAAAGAATGGAAGGAATAAAGACAAAAAAGAATGCAGTAAGGAAGAAAGGCAGAAAAAAAATGATAATCAAAAAGAAAGAAAGAAAAAAGCAAGGAAAAAGGAAAAAATAAATGAATAAATAAACCAAATGGAGTACGAATCAAAGAATCAATTGATTTTATGAGTCAACCAATATTAATCAAAAACTTTTGAAATAATTATATAAGGAGTAATTTGGGATGACAATCCAAAAAAATTAAAACATTTTCAAATAAATGAATACGCATTTAAGTCGAAAAGGGATAATGCTAGAAAAAAAATAATTTAGTTTTTTTACTATTTTTAGCATTTTTATAGTTTTATAGGTCCCGTTTACACGATCTTTTTTTAACAATACCGCATTTTTAATCCATTTTTCAAAACGATTTTCGATATATCTTTATTATCCGTTTACATTACAACAGTCATTTATTTCGTGAAAATCAATGTTCTTATTTGGATCAATTAAACCGGTTTCATATTCATTAATTCAACTCTCTTTTTCACACAGACACCAGTGATATTTCCACGGACTATTCATCAATGCATGGGGCCTTCAAAATATGGCACACAAAGCAAAAACAATAGTCCAGTTTAGCATTCTATTTTACACAGCTTTACCTTCGCAGGCATTTAATACATTTTATTTTATTTAGTAGCACCCCGTTGAAATGTTGTTTTGAAAAAAAAAAAAAAAACATTGGATTATCTAATGAATATTTTGTGCAGAGAATTGAGGATAAGGCTGTGTAAAAGATAATTCGAAACTGGACTCTTCAGTCTAATAGTTAAAATGATGAACTTTTAAATTGCTAAAAAGTAGCAAAAATAAAAACAAATTGTAAATGAACAATTAGAATGCATGAAATATTCAATAAACAGCTAGAAAATCAATGTTTTGGCCATATTGGCAATTACTTAATAAAACAAGATTGTCACGTGATCTGCCAATTTCCGCCATGTTCAGGCACTCATAACTCCGTTAGATTGCATTAACCAAGAAAAACCTTTATACATGTTAATTAACATCCTTTTGGCATGTAATTTACAAATTTTCAGGAAAATCGATTAAATGGCACATACCGTAAACATTTTTTTTCGGAGAGCATAATTTTTTAATGATTTAAATGGGAAAAAATCCTCCTTTTTGAAAAATCAAAAATATACTCTAAAATTAATATTACGAAGTTCTTTTGGCTCAGATAGATAGAACAACGTCTTGGCTTTGGGATTCCATGGTTATTTATAAAATATGGAATGATTTTAGTACATTTTTAGAGCGAGTTTTTCGGATAAAATTCAAACATTATATTTGCAAAAATCTGAAGGTTTTGATCGAAAATCAAAAATCGCTATATCTCAGCGAGAAAAATGTATTTGTAAAAAAACTTTTAGCAGAGTTCTTATCTCCCTAAATACTATCTATGAGCAAAATATAAAGGAAATCGGCAAAACTCGACTTGCCGCGTATGTGCGATTATGCTCAAATATTACAGAAATTGGCTCTTAAAAGAACACCTCCTGTCAGTCTAACATTGGTGCTCAACTGTTTTTTAGTCATAGTAGTAATTAAACAAGGACAACCACGTTGGCAATGTAGCTAATGTATGAAGTATATGGGTCAACCGTAAGGATCCCAGGGCGATGTTTTTTCTCTTTAAGTGTTAGGTGAACAATGTAAATAAGTACACAGATATAAGGGAACAGTCATTATTTATTGCCTGGGGTGTGCGGAGGATTTTTTGGGGAATCGGTGTATTTTCATAAAAGCAAAAGGGGGATCAGATGGAAATGACCGCTTTCAAAGGGGGATCAATATTTGGAAAGGCGAAAACCGGTACCTAAAGTTGCCTAAAATCGTGCAAAATTGCCTAAAATTAGTCGCAAAAAATGCCTACAATTGCCTAAAATCGCACAAAATTGACTAAAATGGCGCCATATTGCCTACATATCAAACTTATTCCCCATGTTGTGGAATATTTGCTCAAACTATCAATATCAATTCTGTCGAAGCTTATTTGGACATTAGTTATAACACAACAAGTTATTATAAGTAAGTTATAGATGTTACTTGTTGATACTGCATGTAAACATTGGGATTTTGCGATTTGACTGCGAAGAATCGCCATTGCCGGCTACAAAGTCCTCTGCTATTGCCTACACCGACACAAGAAAGATGGTTATAAATACGGCAAAGAACTCCATCTTCTCTTGCTATTTGCCCCATCGAATTTTGTCGAAAAATAGACAATTTATATGTCAAAATACAGGAAATTTTATATAGAATTCGATTTTTGCGGTAAAAATGGACCTGAGCATGGTTATTAGGGCGTAAAGTGACGTTTCGTAACGCAACTGGGTCACAGAGGTCAATTTCTCTTGTAAAAGCACTAAAAGTCCTCTAATAATAATCTTTATTCGCCTTGTTTTTTTTTTTTTCTTTCATTACAATATATTGATATACTAATATTAGGCAAGAAAACCTCAGCAAGTCTTTGAAGACTTTTCTAGGAGATTTCCTTTGATACTCTAATACTATTATTTGTATTGTATTTTTGACGGCTTGATTATTAGTTAACATAACTGATATGATCTAATATAACATATACAATTTACAAGATATGTTTATTATTATTTATATATATTAAGAAAATAACTTGATTCCATGCAGCAGTATATATATATATATATATGAATTAATATGTAATTATTGTTTCTATTTTGACAAATTATAATGAATTTACAAGCAATTTTTTTATTCGTCTTTTAAATTGAACAATTGAACAATCCTCTGTTTGCAAATCTAAATTGCCCCACGAAAAGTTTGCCGTAATGGCTTGAAAACTATACAATATGACAGCTATAATAGTGTAATATTTGATCACCGTGGTAAAAATGTTGTTATTTCAAAGGGTTTTGAGTAAAACGGCAATATGCTGAAAATTTTATGGAATTTATACGGTGTTTATATGGAGTCTGAAGTGGAGCGTGACACTCGTGACTTCAAAGGGGCTTTTGCGACAATAAGTTTGATATGAATCGCTCAAAAATGTCTATAATCACAATAAAATTGCCTGATATCGCCTTCAATTCACAACAAATAATAATTATTAGCCGATTTGTAATAATTTTACATTGAATATAGGCATTTTGTTATCTCTATCAGTAATTGGGAAAATGTGGGATTACACTCAAAGAGTACTAAAAATTTTGTTTCATAGTCACCTAGCTGTAATCACGTAAAGTACTGCCTTAAATTGCTCAATATTGCCTAAAAACGCCTTTAATTTTGGTAGCTCTTTCGGGTCCTTTTTGGCAAATTTTGCTAAAATCGCCTAGAATTCCCTTTAGTCGTCCAATTCAAATTTCGGTGACTTTAGGTCCCGGAGTGGGCTTTTAGAAGACTATAACATACTCCGCGTTCCCCAGTCCGGTTCATAAGTAGATTTGGTAATATTTGGTAAACAGTGCTTCAACCAATCAGAGAGAGCCTTGCATTAAATTTCATGGCAAACATCAATCAAGACCACTCAACATACTGAGATTTACATCAAATACATGATTGAATTACATAGTTTAAGGGTCAAGAAAGCTATTTTACTCCGGGTGATACATAGTATTATTTATTTCCAGTATTGATCGTTACATATTTAAATCACAAGTTTACATATCAACATCATCTGTTCTGACAATTTATAGTTGTTGCGGTCCTCGCTCAAAATTTCATTATTGACCTCTCGTAATAATTGTTTCATAATACTGCCTATAATTCATGTTTGTAAGTCTGACTGCACAATCCAATAATCTCTGATTTCTTCCCTTTCTTGAGTTTTTCGAACATCTTCGTACAGTCATAAACATCTTAACAAGTGATAAAAATACAGTCATATATCCCTGCTAGCCGTTGTGCTATTTCTCTGCTGCATCAAAGTCATGTAATAAGCAGAGACTTTAACAACATTGTAACTAGTAAATACATTTGAAGATGGGAACTCGTCTTGTTCCCTTGTCTCATCAATGCTGTCTGTGTGCCCGGGGGGGTACTCCCTTCAGATCTGGGTAGGGGTGTTCCGCTGGGATCCTGTAGATGTTACCCTGTTTATGACAAAAAATACCTAACTTCCATACCCTGTTTATGACAAATTACAATTGTTTACAAACATTATATGATTTGTATAAATATATCAATTCAGACATACGTGCTGCTCTTATCTTTTTTTTAAGTCAACGATCTTATTCCTGCCAATTTCTTGAATGCAAAACAATTTCTCTCATTTTTTGGGCCCTGAGTATGACAGAAAGTTTGAATTAAATCGGAAATAGAGTAGAATTGGATACCCTGTTCATGACACCAAGGTCGAAAAACCATACCCTGTTCAGCGGATCATCCCCGTATAGTCGATATAGGGTAGTACCCCCTCCCCCCCCCGGGTCTGTGTGTCTGTGTTGCTACCGTTTGCTATATTGCTGGCTGTATCAGCTCTCTTCCTGTTCTTGACTTCAGATTTAACACATTGGCATCCTTTATCTAAATGAGTCGTCCGTGAAGTAAATTATTTTCTCGACTTGTAACATTGACCTCACCGCTTCGCGCTGTGTAGAAGAAAAGCTTGCACGAAAACAAAGGAACTGCGGAAATTAGTCGTTTCTTTCTTGTCGTTAATATTTCAGTGATTCTTGAATTCTCTTACAAACACATCCTTACAAATCCTTTCTCTACTTTTTCTTGCTGAATGTCTCCCTTTCATCGAAGTCGTACAAACAACTCGCCATCAGTTTATTAATCATGCATGTACATCCATTTCTGCTCGGGCCGGCTGACCTCCATTTCACAAGAATCACAGACACTTCAAAGCGCTGGGCACTTCACTTTTATGTCGGGCACTCCATCAAAACAACTTTTTAACGATAAATCAACTCTTCTAGTTTGCCTTCATATGGGCGAAATTATGAGCAGAATGGGCAAAGATCCTTAAAATCACGTTTTAGCGAGTAAACACCAACGAGATGAAATATGAAACCATTCGAAAAAATCAAGGAAAACACTCGAATATCGTAAATTCCACACTTTTGTTCACATCAATATGGCTGTTGGTTATAGACGAATGAGTAAGCGGGCAAAGAGTAATGGGAAAGGGTCTTTATCAAGCCGTAAGGGACAAAAAATAGAGGTGCTCTTGAAAAGGTTTGTCCGCCATCTTGTGACGTAGGCATATTACCAAATCTAGTAATGAGACAGACTGTTCCCTGAGTTATGTAAGGGACAGGTCATTATTTATCGCTTGGGGGGGCGGGGGGATCAGGCGGGAATGACAACTTTGAAAGGGGGAATCATTTATATTTTGAAAGGCTAAACTCGGGACCTTAATTCGCCTAAAATCGCGCAAAATTGCTTAAAATTGCTCAAAATTGCTTAAAATCGCTCAAAATTACTTAAAATTGTAAAATTTCTTAAAATCGCTCAAAATGTGTTAAAATCGCTCAGAATTTCTTAAAATCGCTCAAAATTACTTTGCAATCACTCAAAATTGCCTACTATCGCGCAAAATTGCTCAAAATCGCTCAAAATTGCTTAAAATAGCTCAAAATTGCTTAAAATCGCTCAAAATTGCCTACAATCGCACAAAATTGTCTGAAATAGCCTTAAATTCGCAGCAGATTAATAGTAAGACAAAGTATATCCTTGAATGAGAATTGTACAGGGGGAGGGTCATGTTTTTTTGAGCTTCGGAATGGGGAGGGCTTCGAATTTTTAAATCATAACTACTGTAGGGTCACACTTTTTTGAACACCTTCGCTGACCAAATTAGAACATTTTTTATAGACATTTTGACTACAAGTATGAACAAAGAGGTCCATAATTATTTATTGTTTTGTTTCATCTTCGCAATTTATCGTACATGAATGACTGATGTCAAAAAATGATTTAAAATAATTCACATTTTAGTGATTAGCCTGTGCAAGCATATCTTTTTGATGGTATTGATTGCTGAGTTATATCGTATCTTGTGTTTAAAAAGATTGATGAGACGAACCAAGCGACCAACGCCATCCAAATTTTACAATCAGATAGATAAACATATTAGCTATAAAACCTCCTATTTTGAACGAATAAAACCACTGTGTTCCATAGCAAGGATTATTTGATTGTGCAAAATTGTGTCGTCAGGTCGACAGCCGACATCAATATTCAGGCACAAGAAATTACTTTTAGCAACGTTTTATGTGTTATCTAGACAAAAAAACATTAAATACGCCATTACCAGTATGTGCTTTGATAGTTTCATCCAAAACTGTAAAGAAAGTGTAGTAAATCGCAAAAATTGCAACACAATGTAGAAGCCTTCGTTGCCGCCATATGAAAAAATCAGGAAAGCGTGCGGTGGTAGCGATTAATAAATATTGGATTCCCTGGGAGACACCCTCCCCACCACTCCCTGAGTTCAGCAGTTTTTGGACCGATGGCGTCATTTTCGCGCGCTTTGTTTTCCTGTCGAATGTTTTGTTCAACAAATCTAAAAAAAATGTTTTGATTTCTTTGTTTGCATATGTCTGCAAGTAATTCTCGACCAGAATCTATCGCTAAACTAGCTACACCACTACTAGATCCTAGATTCTAAATCCAGTCCTTTTTCAATATGAAACAGGCCAATTACCTACATTACATTTCGGATATTTATATTTGTATGTTTCGGAGGGCGTATGATATTGTTGAGCTTATGAGAATTAATGCAAGCGAAAACAGTGATACAATACCTTTTATATAAATTCATTCATAATGCTTTTATTGGAATCTTTAGCGCATGGCTGTGGTCGTCTTGCTGCTTCACGCAGTTTGTTCTGGACGTTGTTCTGGATCGTAATGTGTATTTGTGCCCATATAGCCTTCTACTACCACGCATCTATACTCATCAATGGATATCTACAAAAAGAAACAAGAACAAAAATATCAATGTTCAGTAAAAAGGTAACATGTAACGTAATGTAATGTAACGTAATGTAATGTAACGTAATGTAATGTAACGTAATGTAATGTAGTGCTTATATAGCGCATTTCACCTAATGTCTGAATGCGCTTTACATTGACGTTCACACCAGCCAACAAGGGTATATAACAACGACGGTACTGCAAAATATGAACAACACTAGCAACCTATAGTTGAAGATTAGTGAATAAGGGGCTGAACAACAACATATTTTTATGTATACAACGTTTTTATCCGCTTCAAATCCCCCCTCCCCCAAATCAATGTTGCATTGACGTTGTTGTGACATGCTAATCGTCATCGAGACTACCAACATTGTGGAGGGGGGAGGGGTTAGAGTGTGAGAACAATACTGAGCGGTTTACTTCTAAATTATGTGTAGTGTCCCAAAGGGGGGATTTGAAGTGGATGAAAACGTTGTATACATAAAAAAGGAGACGTTTTCAAAGAAAACGGGAAAAACTGTCAATGTCCCAACAATTTTGCAACTGAGTGTAGCTCCAACACGCACAGGCATTTTCAGGCTCATCACAAAGTCAAATCAAATCAATTTTATTTAGTACAGTTATTTACAATATAGAAATGGCATTTAGATATTTTAGACCAATTTTGTTGGTACATGTCAGCTGTAATAGAGTATTAGGCTAGGATAATGATAATAATACTCTTTTATAGCACTACTTTAGTTGCGAAATGTTCAAACCCGCCTGCGTGTCAATGCATACCACTTCCCAGTACTCTGGTTGTAATTGACCTGTGTACCAGACTCTCCTCCGGGAGGAGAAGAAAAAAGAAAGTCTCCTTGGCTTCCCTCAGAAAGCCTGATACTCTAGGCTAGGCTAGGCTAGGCTAGGCTAGGCTAGGCTAGGCTAGGCTAGGCTAGTCCAGGCCAGGCTAGGCCGTTAGAAATGCTAGATAAAAATTAGCATCCGTAAGACAAGTTTCAAGAATTGACTCAATTCACAATTGAAGATTCATTTGAAGATCCACCGTAACTTAATTTTTCTTTCAAGTGGTTTCATCCCTTCATTTTGAAATTCATGTATGGTGGTACACTATAGCATATCATAGACCTTCCCCGCATTCGCTTGACTGGCCACGAAACAATAGAATCACACTGAGGCTGGAGTGCATAAATCCAAACATTCTCTGTATTTTTATTTATACACTCCAGCCTCATTCTGAATCTATTGTTTTGTGGCAAGAGAGTATGAGATTAGAGAGCTTATCTCCCGTATTGGGCTTTATACTCATCATGGGACCTTTCCATTTTATTTTTAAACTGAAGTTCTTTCGAAGACGGAACGTTATTGGACAGATTGCAGGAGGCGCGGTCAAATCATCAAAACATCTCAAGAGAAAAGTGTGGAGATTGTTAACAAGTTGCTAAAAATAGCACGACAAGTAGAGCCCCTGATGTTGTCCGGGGGTAAGCAATCTTATCTCATACTCTCTTGTTTGTGACCGCTAAAGCGAATTGGGGGAGGTCTATTGCGATAATTCACGTCACTTCAGAGTTCCCAAAGAGGTCAGCTATGGTGGCTTTGCAATATAACGATTTAATGTTTTCTGTACATTGCAACTGCCCTGGCCTCTCAGAAATGTGTTAAGCTGAGTTTTCAGTTGTATCTTGTCAAGGTTCTTTGTCTGCAATTCTTATCAATCATGACCACATTTCTTTTTAATATTTCACTTTTTATATCTTTTGTGTACGTGTTTTCAGAAACTGGACTTCCCAGTGATAACAATATGCAACAGAAACATGTTACGAAAAAGCAAGATAACACCGGAAATGAAGAAAGAGATCGACGCTCTTCTTAACACAACGTTAGGTTAGTGAAAAATGCATTAGCGGACAACTGTTCCGAGGCCGATTGATTGGAGTGGTGGTTGTAGGTAGAGTATTTTGAGTGTGTTGAATGAGTATCGGACAACATAGCACAAGAATGTTATTCTGAAGATCTGATGCAGCACTCTCTGAGTATGTTAATTTAATTAGTCACCGGTATTGCTTTGAAAATCACTCATTAATTATTATGAGTTTTAGAAGAATTTTTTTCTTTTTTTTAAATAATAATCTTTTATTGCAGCATATCCACTGAGTTGTTCTTTATCTGCATACTCACTACCTCTACATTTATTTTTTCAAGTCACAAAATTCTACTCACAGTGTTAATTTTTCGCAGAGGGAGGAAAAGCCAGGAGAAAAGCCCTCGTGGCATGAGAGAGACAAACAACACATTGTAAACAAAATCAGTTCATATATAACCAAGACGGATCCTTGAGTCGAACCCAGGTCACAGCGGTGAAAGTCCGGCGCTCTCACTGTTCGTCCACCTATGTCACCCATTTTAATGCTGATATTCTCAGTTCCAGGGATCTGGAATATGAAGAAAGAAAACGTTTCTCCAGAACATTTAGAACTAAACATCTATATATTTCTTTACAGAATTATCACAGAAGAGCTCTGGTAACAATCTTAACACAAGCACTGCCTTTCCTCATCCCAACCAAAGACATCATAGTCAAGTCAAAGCAGACTCATTCAGAGATGTCTGGAGTAGGCTGAGTAAGAACAAGTTGGTTGAAATGGGTCATCAGCTCGACGACATGCTGCTTGACTGCTCTTTCGGTGGACAAAACTGCAGGTTTGTTACTTTAATATAAATGATGTGGTCTATCATATTCTTAGAACGGCGGCCGTTTTCGAGGTCAGCGAAAATGGCCGCTAGAGAAATACATTCGAGTTATTAACATCGTCTCACTCATGCCTAACAAAACGACTCCTAAGAGTTCCTTCTTGACTATTGATTGATTTTTGAAGATATTTTGTAAATTTGTTTATTTAACTTTGAAGAGAGTCGAATATAAACAATGAAAGGCACACAAACCATCGTGTTTGAGAAGGCTATGTTAGTTAACAATGCAACGCTAAAAAGTGATATGAAATCATAGGAGCATCCAGAAATATGATCCGGAAATTTTTGAAAGAGGTGGTACTTATCAAAAACTTACTGATTATCAATCAAAAATTAAAAGAATTATCTATAAAAGAAATCAAAAGGGGCACCCCCCCCCCCCCCGTACTCCCCCCTTGGATTCGCCTCTGGAATTGGCATTACTGTACAAAGCCACGGGACGTCCACGTTGTGTTTTCGTCCAGATAGAGTCGTTTTCGCATGAGTGGGAAAGAATACGGCTACGATACCGCTACGATTTGGCAAAAGATACGAATGTTTTCTTCAAAACTACGGCTACGATACGATACGGTATGTTTACCACACAAGAAAACAACTCTACCATCATCAAGCAAAGACTAGAATTTTCTAGAGCCTTTGTTGATAATGGTGTCGTGACAACAACGAAACCTGGAGTTGTGTATAGTTGTAATTTTTATGTCACTTTGTATGGAGTTCATATCTTGCCTCAAATTCTGATCTAGCCAGCCAGTTTTCGTTTCTCCAAACATTTCGATGGTTTGTTCTGTTTTTATTATTGTAAGGCGCACACTGTAAAAACTATCTGGTTTAAAACAACCAAAAAAAGTTTGTTTAATAAATGCAGTAGCAGTTTAATTTTGGTTAAAATGACATTTGTTTCGGTCGATAAAACAACCAAATTATCTTTGGTGAAAACAAATAATCAACTGTGGGTTAAATCAAGCTAAATAAATTGGCTGATGTAAAATCTTGATTGTAATAACCATTAGATTTAGATAATTACATGTTGACCACAATTAAATTGGTGAAATTAACCATTTGAAATAGATATAACTATTTGTTTTTGATTGTTTTAACCAGGCAGTTTTTACAGTGCATTGAGTTTTTGAGATGATATGATCAGTTGTTTTCATCATTACCAAACCTCTTTGATACCGTTATTTTTAGGACAATCAATGACCTAAAAACTTGGAGACACATATGGATTGAAGGAGTTGGTAACTGTTATATGTTTAACCGTGCCCTGGATGTCAGTAGTACCCAAACAAAACCACATGCGCAGATCTTCCAAGGGCATGAGTTCGGTAAGGCGATTACACTTACAGTGGATTTCATATTACTTTGTTTGCCGTGTTGCGAAGTTCGTTGCGAACAGCAAAAGGCCCTTCCCAACTACCAAAAGGCTGCCAATGAACTTTCGAAGAACAAACCGTAGTTCCGAACATACAAAACCTTTCAATACTGCACTCGAAGTTAAAAACTTCGTCGGCAAGCAAGTTCGAAACTACACTTTGAACTTGGTAAATTCATTAGCCAGTTGGGGACAAACTGGCGTAGTTCGTGATCTACTTCAAAACTTCGCAACACGCCAATTTCATGTGGAATCAACTGCAAAAAATATACCTTATGTTGCAAATACATTGCTCCCCATTTTCAATTTTTTCTTTCTTGGTTTGATTTTTTCCGCTTCCTTTTATGGATTTCTACCTTGCTTGCTTTACAGCTTTTTATCCTTTCCTCAGTTGTCCAAAGAATCTCCCTCGTTCTTTTTCCAAGCATTTTCTGATTTCCTACTTTGCTTGCCTTCTTTATTTCTTTTATTCTTCCTTCCGGCCTCTCTTCTCGTTTCTTCTTTCCTACTTCAAATGTTTGTTGCAGCTGTGTATCTCATATAAAAGGAGAGAAAAGGCAGTAAAATGAGCGCAAAAATAATCTCGACCGATTGCATATTGAATTGCTGTTACGCGAAAAACTACCTCATGACAAGGATATACATCTCAATCTTTTTCATCGTCTTAATTTTGTTTACTAATTTTTTTGTGCTTAGAGAAAAATCTGAATTTGTAAGAATACTGAATGCAAAAGACAGTCTCTCAGAGAATACAATGTATGGCTTAATAAGATTAGAATATAAAAAGTAATTTACAATTTTTATTTTATGGATATAATGAAGCTAACGAAAACAAACAAAATCATTTGCCATATGTCGTGTTTTTTTAACGCTTGATTGAATAATTAATGATATCTTTTCCACAGGTTTGAATATGGTTTTGAACATAGAACAAGGCGAATTCCTTGATGGACTCACCGATGTGGCTGGTCTTCGATTGTTCATAGGTGCACATGGTGAAATGCCATTCCCATCGTTTCAAAGCATCAATATAGCTCCAGGGGAGTCAACCAATATTCAGATACTAATGGTATGTTTGGCTCGTTTAGGGTCTTTTTACATGAGAAAGGGTGCTCATAGGCGGTAGGTATGGACAAGTCCTTTTGTTTTCTAAGCCCAAGAGTCAACAAAAGACTTGTCCATATAGAGTGCACTACACTAAATGTGTGCAACAGTTGTAACTATTTAGTTGTAAATAGCACTACTTAAACAAAAAAACACAATAGAATTAGCATAGCACTATATTTAGTGGTGCTTCTGTTGCACACTTTTAGAGTGCACGCGCTAAAAGTGTGGAACAGTTGTCACTATTTAGTTGTAAATAGCACCAATTAATTAAAAGAAAACAATATAATTAGCATAAAATAGCACTATTTAGTGGTATTTATGTTGCACACTTTTAGTGTGTGCACTCTATTTAGTGCTAGATAAGATTTACTTATCCACTAAAGGCCGGCACACACTAGGCGACATGTCGCCTCAGTGTGCACTGGTTCAGCAATCCCAACCGGTTGGATTTCATGCGGCAAGTCGCAGCAACAAAACTTCTGTTGCGGCGACAACAATTTTCGCCAAAAAATGTTAGTACACACGGGAGGAAATTGTCGCTGCGACTTCTCGCCTAGTGTGTGCCGGCCTTAAGAATTCACCGAGACATAAACAAAGACAGCTTTTATTTCACACTAGTGTGGCGTGCACTCTAGCTAGCGACATGCTATTTTGTGCTTGTGAACAGACCAGCCTTTAAGGTGGTATTACACCGGACAACTTGCAACACCAATTTTTCGCGAAACGCTGTTGAAAAGTTGATTGTGTGACTTTTAGATTCGTAGGAAACGTCTAGACCCGTTGGAAAACAATAGTTGTAGATCATCGACAGCTCTCGATCCATCCAATATTTACAATCAACATAACATGTCCTACTCTAAAATGGTAAGTCAATAAAGTAGTCATATATGAATGCGTTTGGTGTGTAGTATTGAATGAAAGATTACGAGAAAAATATCATATGGGAGGACTCGAACGCACGTCTTCGGTATTTCTAGTTTGACGTAAGTTAATCGATCGATCGACGTTCATTTGCTCATTGTCAGATGGCTTGCTCAATTTACCAATTAGCTTGGTGAATATAATGATGGATAAAAGTTGATGAAAAGATTGATGTTTGATACTTTTATAAATTGTTTTTTGTTGTTGTTTTTGTTTTGTTGTTGTTGTTGATTGGTAAACCAAACTTATCTATATTTTTTCTTGTCCATTGCCTTATTGATAAATTGACTGTTACGTTAATTAATTGATTGACTGAATATTTGTCTGACTGATGTTTGTTGGTGGAATGGGTGGCAGAGGAGTGAAGACTTTCGCCTCTCACCTCTATGGTCCGAGTCCGAGTACCGGCTTGGGCACTGGATCAAATGTGTGTACCGACTTTTTCTTTTTCCTCCCTCATTGAAATCAAATAAATGGAATGTCGTATGTAGAGTACATCGAGTGTAGGGGTATTGAGTGTGAATGAGGCTCGCGCCCTATCGGACAAGCCAATATGTGCTATAATCAAATCCGAGGAGAAACAAAAGATTTACATTTATATTTGCAATTCATTGATTGATTGATTCTTTAAAGGAGCCGTCTGTACCATGATGCTTTGCGCGCTTCTGTTTTTGCTAACATATAAGTGAAATAAACAAATCCACAAAGTATATTCCAAAATCAATCAATAACCAATAAGGAGCTCTAAAGAATTCACTTGTATGACGTGAGTGAGACAATGTGGAGAATTCGAAGAAATTTTATTTCTCGATCTAGCGGCCTTTTTCGGTCACTTGGAAAATGGAAGCTCTAAGCATATGATATAAACCACACGGTCGCAAAAAATATTGGCTTAGACAGCTCCTTTAACCTATCAATATTCCTTTTTTTTTTTCATGTTCAGGCTTGTGACGTTTCTTGCTTGTCATACATGCAGCAAAGTGCGTGTAAATGTTCTCGTTTTTACTTTACTCACAACGGCAGTAACAATTGTAACTCAAGTGATCCTGATCTCGGTAAGACTAACGAAAATTTCCGTTACAATCAAGAGTATGATTGTCAGGTAGAAATTGGAAAGGCTGTAGTTAAGAATGCACATGAAATTGTTGTGTGTGCAACGTTTAGTATAGTTACTTCGAGTTTGATCTCCAGTGACTTCGTATACGACGTCTTTCTATCATGTGTAACTTGCATTAGTAACAATGATGACGCAATATATACGTGCAATAGAAAACTAATGATTTCTCTCCTTCTTTTGTAGCGCAATGTCTTAGCAACGTCCACGAGAAGTTCTTGCATGGTGCGTGTGAGAAAAGCTGTCCGCGCCCTTGCAAGTAAGTGCGAATCAGTTCTCAGGGGGGTTTTCGTTTGGGAAAAACTAGACTTGAGTAGCACTGACCGAAGACGTTACTAATTACTCGGGCTTCCGAAGGAGGGCACTAGTTATAATAAGGGCTTTTTTTCTTCAGTCACATAAAGCAGGCATGCGCATAAAACAGGAAGCCCAAGCAATTTAGGATTTCTATACGTCATTCGTAACCATAGTGAAAGTCGGTCATGCTTCGCCACTTCGTTCACAAACGTGTTTCTCAAGTGCATTGAAGTTTTACTAGTTATTTTATCAAATCTACCCTATTTCGGTAAACCTTCCGATCTTCCTATTTTCTACTTTCTGTGTTTCCTATGTAAAGAAAAAAATAACCTAAGATGGAGGGGAAAACCTTGAAAAAGATTAACTCGACAAGAAACTCGAATTATCTATATTTACGGGTTGGTACTTTATGGTTTAGATTATGCCACTAAATTTCAAGGTTGATAATTAACAACTTAAGTGTGAATGTCAGTAAGGATCGAGCAAAAATTTCATTTTCTTGGCCACGGCCCCAAAAAATGACCTAGCTCATATTTTGTCTACAGGTAGGCCTAAGTACGTAGGTAATGGAATGGGGGTTCTTTAGGCAAGTTCTTTTTTATTTTAGGAGAAAATAGACAATAATCGATTTTGACGAAAATTGACAAAATTCGTCACGCGAGTAGTAAAAAAACACCTACTTTCTCATACCACGAAATCGTACTTTAACATCAAAATGTGGTTTAATTTTTGGATATTTGTGTAGACCGAGCCTTTGACATGGACTTTGTAATTGTTTTGAGTTGTTTTGTAGGTTTTTGAGAGAATTAGAAGTCATAAAAGTAGAGGTATTTAAGCTTAGTTCGATTCAACGCAAAACATCCCATTACAAAACAGGCCAAAAATATATGTGGTAACGCTTGAAAATTGTTGATACTCTGGCCATATAATCTACTTGTGATGGTCTTTAAATCTATGTATTTTTTAGTTTGGTTTTTACAAACGTTTGTAAAATAATTGGCATCAAAGTATCATGAATTTTGCCTTTTCGCTACATTGAAATTGACAACAGTCTGACAAACATAGAATAAATTATTCCTTAAGTATTGTCAAAAATTATTAAATTGAACTTGATTTCGCTACCTGATAATTTGTTGTAACCAGCGAAATATATAACACAACGGATAAATTAATTTTTTTAGTTTTGTTTCTGTTGCAAAACCATGTTTTGTTAATTCGACGGCAAAAGCAAGGCAAGCCGGCGTCATCGATTGCCATTTGTGTGTCGATCATAATGAACTAGACGCTCTAGGAGCGCTACACGGACTTCCTAATTGCGCAGAGTCCGTTGAAATAACTTGTGTGCAGCCGAAATACTCTCCCACATTTCGGCTGAAGATTTTTTTTTTAGGCTACGAGAATGAGAGTCATCAGTCGCGCTATAATATTCCCAACACGTGTACAATAATAATACAAATACTTAGCATAGCGTGATCCACATTTTTGTACATTTATTGTCACAATAACATTATGATTGCTTATATTACACAAATAAATAGTCTTTTCCAATATATGGCATTCGTCAAGACTGTTTGAAAATATTTTGACAGCATAATTTCACAACAAAGCGAAGATACGAGTTGAATCACAGTAAATTGAAAACAAACTTTAAAATCTTTCAAAATGGCTTTTCGTATATAATTTATATCGTTAAAAAAATAATAGTATTCATACAAGAAATAATTTGAGAAATTCTTGTTCTAAACTTAACTTTTCTTACATTCTTCGAGACTTCAGCATCGGCAATATGGCGGCGGTTTTGTTGTTCTCTATCGATTGATGTTGTTGTCCTTGCTTGTTCAGACTGCTTTGTTCGGAGGGCATATCCACATCAGCATTCATAGGGTCAAATTTTGTGTCAGTTTTAACAGTTTTGTCACTGGTTATTTGATATTAAGTAACGTTCCGAGTAAGAACTAGTGTAGCAAACGGCAATGGAATGCATAAAGGTGTTAATTGTGTATTGTTTAAATGCTTGATCTGATTGGTTAAAACAAGAAAATTGGCCTTTTTTCAAACTTTTGGGATATTTTTCCTATATTTTATTCAAAATCACATTTCAGTTTTATTAAAGCGATCTTATTTTTTTCTATGAGAAAATTTTACCGTGGGACTCACTATGAAAAGCAAGCGTCACCTAGCCATTGTTTTGAGCAATTCTGATTGGACAAAACCATTAAACACAAAAGAAACACTGTCTTGTAAACAGCATTTTGTAGATTTTACTTAAGAAATGTGTAACCCTTAGCTAGATACATCAATATAGTGAAAATTAAAGAATTTCTACGTGGGGAAGTTTTTTTGCCGCAGAACAATAGAAACCTCACTAGTTTTTACGCGTATTGTTACTTAACTAGTGAGATCGAGTGAGATTCTGGTGAAATCTACAATGAGATCTTCGCTATCAACGTTATCAAAGCTATCATTTGATACAGATTTGTGGACCGACCCGTTCCACAAAAACACGCTGGACATCTTTTAGTGTGGACCTACCACGAATGGCGTGTGGATTTGCAAGTGAGATCACCGTTTTTAACATTTTTTTTCAACCTTGATTGTCCGTAATTAAAGAGATGCCTCGCGAAGTAAATTATACCGGCGGGCTTCCTGTGTGACAATTGTGGCTTCTGATTGGCTGAGACATTTTGAGGACCAAGATTCACGACGACGACGAAAAGTTGAAGCGAAATTTAGACACGTTCTTCCTTCGGAAGTCCGTGTAATAAACATTTTCAATTGTTTTAATCACCCATTGAATAATTGCAAATAAGAATAATCTTTAGCCAAAGAAATAAGGATTTTTCTTAGAAAATAAGCTTTAGTATTGTTGCCGTTTGATTTTTTTTTAATCTTCAATTTTAAGATTCTATCAGTTTGAGAGCACTTGAACAAGTTACTCATTATAACCTTTTTCTTATCTAAAATATTTCTACTTACTTCCAATCCATAAATGCGTCTTTATAAGTGAAATTGTAAGCACATACCAGGCTATGATGCTATAACAATCATTAGATCGCTTTCGCATTACTAACTTTAAATGTGCAATTGAGAATGTACGGAAAATGAAATGCTAATGATATGCATATGTGTGCAAAGCAACCAAAACAATTGTTCAAACGACAGAAAAATATTTTCCATTAAACGGACTCCTCCGGACAAAGTAAAAATGACCGGTTGATTGAAAATATGAATATTATTTATATTTTATTTGCAAAAAAATCGGTTGAAGTGTATTATTTTACTTTGAAAATTAAAAACCTACTTTAAAATTTCATGATGCCCTTCAAATTTTTTCGGAACCCCCTCCTTATTTGAAAATTTTCAGAACCCCCCTCCTCCCCCCTCAATATAAAGTATACGATCTATGGAAAATTCTTATTTTACACTAAAGATTGTATGGCAAGTCATAAATATTATTCTTCCTCAATAGACAGAATGGGTTTCAAAAGTTAGTTAAAAATGGCATAAATATTAATTTCAAAACGTTCCATTTATGTGGTTACTAAATTTCATGTACATATTGAACAGTTTTACAAACTATATATGTGTTTGTGTGTCTTATATATGGAGATATCATACTTACCATGAACAATGGTATATAAATCATAAAAGTGCATAATAAAACAGGTCACATTCATTATATGCTGGTTAAATTATATTAACTTTGCCGATGTTTAAAAACAATTTGTTTTTATTGCAAATTATGAAATAAACTAAACTCATATATATATATGTATATATATATATATATAATCAAAAAAAATTTTTTCAAGACCTTCCTATCCATTGTCCAAATTTCAACCCCCCCCCCTCGTTTTTGCTTAAAAAATTTCAGGGCCTCCCATTTTCTCCTCCACTCCAGCCTCCAATTTAAATAATGACCGGTCCCTAAGTTGTGCAAAAGCTCCAAATGTGAGGATTCCGGATTCTAAAGGCTCATATTCCAAATTCTGAAGTTTGGATTCTGCATTCCGAAATTCTGGATCCGAATGCCAAGTGAAGGTTTCCGGATTCCAAAAACAAATTTTGTGTGTATTCTTGATTTCGGATCTGTTCACACGGAGACACACCTGTATGCGGAGAAAAAAAGCTTGCAAGTAACGTGAAATAAGCATAGCAATAAGCTGACAAACAAAAACAAAAAATATAAGATTGGGCTTATGCGTTAGTGAGTACCAGACTTTCGTTTAATTAATCAAGTTATGCGCAGGGCGTGATCGAACTCAAACTGTGGACCCGATCCCATTGAGTACAAAATCGATACTTGAAGCCCTCTGATATACCAGCAAAAGATCTTTTATAAGATATCAATAAACATAGCCTTCGTAGCGATAAGTATATTACACTATATTTAAGTTAATGCGTGACACCCACTTTATATAACAAACGGTGATTAGTTGTAAAGCGCACATAGTTGAGATTTGTTTTCAATGAAGAACCAACATCCAAAACGTGAGTTGACCGTTTTGTTACACAGGTCTAACAGATCTAGACTGTATCGATGAAGAATATAGGTGATGATAATAGAGATAGAAAAATGCAATTTTAGAAACAGCAATTGCCCTAATTAACTATGACGTAACATCTTGATTACGTGGAGGATAAAAACTAAACGCAATAGAAAATTCGAAAAAAATAATCCCGGGCCATTGTAGTTTGAAATAGCCTGGTTTCAACATATCAAATGTGTTTATATATCCCAAATATATATCCCAAATAATATTCTGGGCAAATTTGCACTCATTTATTCGACCACCTTCCGACGACCATGATTCTTAGTGCTAAATTATATTTTCAACCATTTTCTTGTACAATCATCTTTGCTGTTCATTTTATGCTGATATCATTTCCAATAATTCCATCTATTAAGTTTTTACTTCACTAATTTTTACGGGCGACATCGACCAAAACATCATTTACTTCACAGCCTTATTGCAATTTGTTGATTGCATTTACTGTACTATGCAGTACTTTGTACTTTAATTTTATTAGGGCATTTGAATGGCTTTATGGTAATTTGTTATAAACTTAGTATTCTGCCAAGACGAGACGTGTCGATTACGTACACACAGGATCATTCATATCTATTTATAATGTTATCATTGAGATATATAGATTTAGCACTAATAAAGAACTCATTCATGAGTTTCTCATTAGAAATTACGCTGCATAATTTTATGATAGTTTTTTTAAGTTGAGGTCTATTTATAGCTTCTGCATATTTAAGTTATGAAAAGAATACATTTTAATCTATCAGCAATCAGCGATTAAATAAAGAGTTGAGAAATTCTTATATCAAACGGCAAGATGATATTCCAATCTTCAGTCGTGTAAAAACTTATTCTATGGGAGCAATTTTTATAAAGTGTTTAATTTCTGTGAAGTTACCATTCTGAGGACCGCCAGCACTAGCTCTTTTCAGACTAAACTAAAAATTGATCTTCAAAAACTAAATAAATGAAATAACCAGAAAAACATTTATGGCATTCAAAAAAAATATTATTACATATCCAGCTATAATCAAGCTTGTGTTAGGGTTGTTTACAAATGATCGAAGCACAAATGTCAATTGATGCCGCCGGCTTGCCTTGTTTTTGCCGTCGAATTAACAAAAACAAAAATGGTTTTGCAACAGAAACAAAACTAAAAAAAATAATTTATCCGTTGTGTTATATATTTCGCTGGTTACAACAAATAATCAGGTAGCGAAATCAAGTTCAATTTAATAATTTTTGACAATACTTAAGGAATAATTTATTCTATGTTTGTCAGACTGTTGTCAATTTCAATGTAGCAAAAAGGCAAAATTCATGATACTTTGATGCCAATTATTTTACAAACGTTTGTAAAAACCAAACTAAAAAATACATAGATTTAAAGACCATCACAAGTAGATTATATGGCCAGAGTATCAACAATTTTCAAGCGTTATCACATATATTTTTGGCCTGTTTTGTAATGGGATGTTTTGCGTTGAATCGAACTAAGCTTAAATACCTCTACTTTTATGACTTCTAATTCTCTCAAAATCCTACAAAATAACTCAAGACAATTACAAAGTCCATGTCAAAGGCTCGGTCTACACAAATATCCAAAAATTAAACCAAAGTTTGATGTTAAAGTACGATTTCGTGGTATGAGAAAGTAGGTGTTTTTTTACTACTCGCGTGACGAATTTTGTCAATTTTCGTCAAAATCGATTATTGTCTATTTTCTCCTAAAATAAAAACGAACTTGCCTAAAGAACCCCCATTCCACTACCTACATACTTAGGCCTTCCTGTAGACAAAATATGAGCTAGGTCATTTTTTGGGGCCGTGGCCAAGAAAATGAAATTTTTGCTCGATCCTTACTGACATTTGCACTTAATATGAAATAAAATACTCAGTCACATCGTTATATCATAAAATACTAACATATACGAGACCAAATTGCAAACTCTTATTTATTCCTTCTTGAACATACACAACTAGCAAGACAGTTGGGACTGGACGGTGTGAAAAGGCAGAGGAGTATCCACGCCTGGTTTCCATCAAGAGAATATGAGATAAGAGAGCTTATCCTCCGCATTGGGCTTAACACTCATCAGGGGATCTTTTCGTTCTAGTTTTAAACTGAAGTTATTTCGGAAACGAACGTGATTGGCTAGATTGCATGAGGCGCGGTCGCATCGTCAAAACATCTCAAGACAAAAGTACCGAGATTGGTAACAAGTTTCTAACAATAGCACGACTAGTGGAGCCCCTGATGAGGTCCCGGGATAAGCTCTCTTATCTCATACTCTCTTATTTCCATATAATCGAGAACGGTCGAGAACGATCGCAACATTCCGATCGTACGATCAAAAAAAGTGTTTCTGTTTAATTGTAGACGATCGAAATGGATCGAAACGGTTCGTAGGATCGAAAAACTTTGATTTCCATATAATCCAAATGTTTTTCTTGGTCGGTTTTGATTATATGGAAACCAGGCTTTAGCCAATGATATGTATTCTTGTCGACCCGAGTTTTGTTGTCGTTATTGAATGCTTCTAGTATCGCGCTAATTAATGGCCTTGCGCGTTCGCTTGAACGACTGTTCCATTGCAGTTAATGACCAGCAAAATGTGTTAAACGTACAATGACTTTTTATGTTTTGTAGTGAAGTTACCTTTAATAAAGTTGTGTCTACGTCAGTGTGGCCCGCACATCATTATGAGGTAACAATTATTTTCAACTAAAAAAAGCCACAAGGGTCCACTTACCAAGAGGGTCAGAAAGACAAAAACCGTGTTAAAAAAAAGGAAAAGCGTGTTAAAAAAACAACACAAATAATTGACTTTGCCAAGATAAGTCATTTAGATCGACAGACATATTAACAAGCATACATTATGAGGTAACAATTTTCAATTAAAAATAGTGACAAGGGTAAAACCACTAACTTTTAAAGAGGGTCAGACAGACAAAAAGACCCGTGTTAAAAAAAAACAACAACGCACAAATGATTGACTTTGCCAAGATCACTCATTTAGATCGACAGACATATTAACAAGCACACATTATGAGGTAACAATTTTCAATTATAAAAAAATAGCAATAAGGCTAAAAACAACCACCAAGAGAGCCAGACAGACAAGAAAAAAACTGTCTTAAAAAACAAGTCGCATATTAATGACTTTGCCAAGATAGACTCGATCGACAGACATACTAACAAGCAAACACAAATGAAATATAAGTGTTACAAATATCAAGGATAATTAATCCATACTGAATTAAAAAAAAGGTTTATTAATCCATTACTATACAAAACCCAGAAAACAAATAGCAAACAACAACAACAACAACAAACAAAGGAAGAAATCAACCAGTCACTGTACTATTTCTAACAAATGAAATTTTAATTCTTTTATATTTTTTAGGATTATTTGCTGAAGTTTATAAAACATCGAACGGACAAAAAAATCGACAACCATCATCTACGGTACGTGAGTATGATATGGTTAAAAACAGTTGTAGAAGAAATTCAGGAACTATATATGAATACTTCAGAGTGAACTGACTGACTGACTGACTGACTGACTGACTGACTGACTGTGTGAACGGATGAGCAAATGAATTATTTAGTGAATATTTGATTGAATGAATGAATGAATGAATGAATGAATGAATGAATGAATGCATGAATGCATGAATGAATGAATGAATGAATGAATGAATGAATGAATGAATGAATGAATGAATGAATGAATGAATGAATGAATGAATGAATGAATGAATGAATGAATGAATGAATGAATGAATGAATGAATGAATGAATGAATGAATGAATGAATGAATGAATGAATGAATGAATGAATGAATGAATGAATGAAGGAAATTATTTAATAATAGAGTGATTGAATGAATGAAGTCATGCTTACACTTTTGTTCTTTAGTAAGTACTCTGTCTAGTTTGATTGATTATTGAAACTTATTTCTTTCTTACAGAGGCAATATCCTTGACTTACATATCTATTATACTGACATGGACTATAAGATGGTCCAAGACGTCATCAAATATAAGGCAAGTATTATATCAATAACAACTTGGATGTTTTCACTTTTATCTAATATATCAAAGAAACCATATCAATGAATTGCCTCATATCAAACTTTTGTTGTCGTTCGTGCGGGGTTTCTGTGGTTGTTGCAAATTTGGGTACTTTATGTATGCCTTGATAATAATTTCATGACATATATGTCATATTGCTATTCAGAGTTTTTGTCAAGTAGTCATTCATTTTTTTTGTACTATATTTATTTACTTTATTTATGCATCGGATATTATTGATTTTCTCTTATCATATTTTCTTTTGTAGATTTGTTTATATGCATGTTTTTATAATCAAGGCATACATGAAGTACTTACCCAATATCCAATATGTCTGCCAATTTGATATAGTGCTTCGCTTTAATTTCTGCAAGTTTTCATCGGATTTTTAAGGGTCCTGACTACTTTAGAACAACAACGACGCTTGAAACATGTGCCCGCGAGCAATTTACCGCTGAGAACGCCGCGCGCGCGCCAAATCCCGCCAAAAGACAACATAAGAATAACACAAGGAGCCTTCGAAAATTATACTTCAACCAGCCAAAACCCTCATTTTTTGCGCGGGACTCTATATTTTTCTTCATTTTTTCTGAAAGATTTTGTAAAAACCTTTCTTTTGACAAGATTTGAAAAAATCCTGATGACTTTTCAACATTACACGCGATGGTAAGTAGTTTAGGGTTTCACTTTTCAAAGCGATTTTAAGTCAAAGACGAAAACAAAACTGTCAATTTTGATAAAATTTTAAAACATATATAATTTATTTTCCCATATTTGTGCAAAATACCGTCTGGTTGAGATTGCCTGTAAAAACTACGTCAATAGCTTTATTAGTTTTTGAGTAATATTTTTTTTTGTGAAAAATGCATTTTTCGTCATTTGTTCTTCAAAAATGTCAAAACATGGTTCCGTTCAAAAATTTTTATCTCGAAAACGGGCTCGGGACCATATAGATTTCTATCCATTTTTCGATTAATTGATAAATTCTCTATAAAATATCTTTCTAAGAAAAAATCGTGATGACTTTTTGCTTAAGTAATCAGGACCCTTAAGTAGCCGAAACCCGAAAAAGAGTCCACACGCATTAGGATTACAGTCATGTTTTGTTTCATATCCATATTTATTAACAGCTTACCTTATTTGGAAGTATGTTTAAACTCTTTTTGGTGTTTTTCCGTTGGCTTTAAGAGGCTTAAATCGTCCAAAACGTACAGGAATTGTAGTGCCGGAAAACACTACTTAATAGGCCGCCATCTTGAATATGGTCTAAATGCATTATGGGAACCGGATACCAAAAAAGCACAGGGTTCCCGGTAGAAAGACAACATATATTTTGTGTTGGCAATTGCTCTAGTTTACTATGACGTCACCTCTTGTTCACGTGGAGGATAAAATCGCCGAAAATGCGAAAACAAATTGCTCCCATCGAAACAGTTTAATCTAGAATAGCCTGGTTTTGAAATATGAAGTGTGTTTATTTTTGCCAAAAAATATTCATGGCAAATTTGCCTTTCTTCGATCCCCTCTGACGGCCATGATTCTTTGCGTTTAAGCAATATATGTTTAAAGATTGTTTTGATATGACGACGTAGTAAGTTATAGGGCAATTACTTTTCTCTTATTCATTTTTCCATTTCTTCCTTAATTTACTCAAAATTCCTTCCCGCTTTCTTACTTCCTTTCTTTCCTCCTTCCTTAATTCTATCCTATCTTTTTACTTTTCTGTTTGCTTGCCTTTAAAATCATACATATTCATACTTGTTTTTAGTTCGAAGATCTTATGTCTGATGTCGGGGGTCAAATGGGAATGTGGATCGGCTTATCTGCTCTGACAATAGCCGAAGTCGTCGAGTTGTTTTGGATCATAATCAGTCATTTAATAGCAGCAAGGAGAAAGAAAACAAAACCTCGGCATTCTAAAGTTTTTGTTCAGTCTGCAAGTACGACATAAAACCGCACAAAAATATTTGCTGCATGAGCTAGGAATCTAGAAGAAGAACAGTTGATCATGAAGCCGAGAAGAAAAATAAGAACTCAAGATGAATTAGAAGAAGAGAAGGCAAAGAAGAAAACAACAAATTAAAAACGACAACTTTAGCAAGAGAATATAGAAGCAGGATAAAGTAAAAGAAGCTACAAAGATTATTCAGTTAAACACAAGAAAGTTGGAAAAAGAAAAAGAATACAGATGAAGATAAGAATGAAAAAAAAAAGAATTGTCTAGAATACAAAAGGATGTTAGAAGAACATGAAAAACAAGAACAAAAACAATCATGGGACGAACAAAAAGAACTTGCAAATAACAATTCCATTTTTAGCAGGCCAACGTTCGTAACGTACAAGTTAAATTTCACAGAATGTTGCTTGCATGATTTGCACATATTATATATAGCAGTTTCAAATAACGTTGTCATCACCAAAAGGCAATAATAGGTCATTCCAAGACTGCTAGGAACTATGGGTATGAATATCACGGTCATAATTATTGCACCAATGGACAAAAAATTCACTCTCCATTTAGTTATATCTTGAATTTTTTCTGTTCGCTCAATAGATTTTTAAAAAGGTCAACATATATCTTTTTGACTGCTCAAGATGCAATTCCACATTCTGCCATGACTTTTACCCATCATTCCTAGTGATCTTGAAATGACCTATTGCCTTTTGATTTGAAATTGCTATATAGCAGCGGCGACGTTATCGTCATTTGCATATTGCGTCCTCCCCAGCCAAAATTGTGACTTGCAGTTTGCTATAGACTGCCGTCAATTAAGACTAGAGTGTACAAGCAAAAGTGTGATCTCATTCAAAACTCGATACTCACTTGTTTTCTTAACTATAGAGCGTGTATTTATTATGATTTCTAAGCGAAAAAAAAAAAAAGATAAGAGTAACGGGCATTGTTTAAGAGATATTTTGCTCGAAATCTAAGGTTGGAAAAATGACAAGATATTCTTAGGACGCTCGTTCGCAAAGGTACTTAAATGGATCCTACACCCACAGGATAACCCAATGTTATATTAAGTGATTATATTTTATTATGTTAGAGTGCAAAAAAAAAAAAAAACACTAAATGTAAACAGTAGTCGTGGGGTGGAGGGTGGACTCTGATCGGATGGGGAAGGAGATGCTCGTCGAAATTTTCGAAAATGACTCCTGAAAGTACCAAAGTTCTATCCATAATGAAGGGCTTGGCAATACATCATTGTTACTCCGCCTAAACCAAGTAAATAACTGAAATAGTCAACCAAATGTGCCAAGTTCATCAAACCACCAACGTATTGCATCTACGAACTATGGACTGATTGTTGTAGAATCGAACCGTTTTAGAACATCCGTGATAGAGGAAAAACTACCCTAACAGATCTCCGATTTTGACCCCTAAACGGGTACGAACATCCCCGATGCATGAGCGTCCCCCCGGATGGTGGTGCGGCAATCGTTATCACTATTTAGTTGTAAATAGCAATAATAAACAAACGAAGACAATAGAGTTAGCATAAAATAGCACTATTTAGTGGTATCTATTAAAGTGGTATTGACTGATATGTTGCACACTTTTAGTGTGTGCACTCTAGAATTAGCATAAAATAGCACTATTTATTGTTTTTATTCTACACAATTTTAGTCGGTTCGCACTTTGGTATCTGTTGATTTTCCATTGTATATATAATTTTTATTCTTAGAGGTGTTTTTGAAACTTACAACATTTGTAATTCATGCATTTTAACGCTAGCTAGAATCCTTTTTACCAATGCAAAATCGATCGGCCGACACGTCCTTGAAGATATGACATCACATAAAATGAAAAATGTAAAAAAAAAAAACACCTGACTGAACGGTCTAAACCTTAATTTAATGATCTAAAAACAAGGCAGCTTTAAAGCACAACTGACTCTTGCTTTAAGGTAAGCATTTAAGTAAATAAGTAGCGAGAGTAAAGTATATTTTTCGAGTTATCAACGCACATTATATAGTCAACATTGCAGGAAAAAACTGCCGTCAGCTTTTTGACTAAATGATTCAGTTTTTTAATGCCGTCATTTTATTTCTCATTCTAAAGTACTATTAAAAAATCGATCACAACTTTAAAATGTTATTTCATTTCACACGGTTTATGTACATTAGTTACAATGTGAGCAGACTTTCAAGTTACAGCGAAAAAGCTATGCGTTCAGCATTTGTGAATTTGATTCATTAGTAAGCCTGAATTGCCAGAAAACTGACAAGCAAAACACAATCAAATTAAATTTTTTTTCCAACACAAATGTCGCTTCGACAACCTCACCAAATTTCGATTACATTAAATTACATTAAAACTTTCACAGATTATCCGTCTTAAATTGCAGTATCTTATCGCTCAACTTTTTTTCCCTTTATTTTCAATTCCATGGAAACACGGTAAATAGGAAAAATGAAAATCTTTTTAAATTTAGGCGAACCTGACAAGAATCTTGCCCACAGCAATTTACAACTCACCACATTCACTCACAATAAATGAAATGTTTGATTTCGATTAAAAAAATGGAGGAAAACAATATGTGGCTTAGATTTACTGAACAAATATAATATCGCTCAAAAAGATCCAAAAACTATTCTGTGACTTATGTTTTCAAGTTTCTAAATTTGAGACAACGAGACTCTCACGTTTTTAATTTTTGAACTTATTTTAAATATTAAAGGATCTTTTAATTGACTTTTTTTGTTTTTCAGCTGTATGTTTTATCAATAGGTTTCGAAATATGATTAAATTTCATTGCATCATAGTGGCTATGCAGAGTGCAATCAATCTATTGTACCAATTGTTTTCGTTTTAATTTTTTTACGTTTTTTTTAACTGCAAAGCTTAATTAGTGCGTTTTACCGCATTTTCAGGGCAAAGATGAACAACTTACTTTATTAAATTTACGTAATCTACCATTATACTTGATGGATCATTACGTGGTCATTACATATAGATTTACAGCATATCCCGAGTGACAAATACACACACTTTATCTATTTTTTATTTTTTTATTTTTTCAATTTATGATTTGTAGGCAGGCGTATTTACAATAACTACCAACAGAATATTTAGCTGCACTATAATAACTAGAAAGATAAGATCGCAAAAACATAGATAAAGGATTTTATAGCGTGGTTATTAAGCAAAACGTAGAAGAAACGTAAAATACAATAACCTTCGCCTCATTTACCAACATTTTAAATATCTATTTATTTTTAAAGCATCTAAATTTCGAATAATTCATACAGCGCACGTATTTGCTGACATGATAATCAGATTTCTACCCAAAACACTCTTCGTTACCTCATAGACATACTTAAATTAATAAGCCAGGGTTATCAAGGAATGACATCAATCATGGCATTGATTGGCCAGATGAATGATTTCAACTCTCAGATTGACAAATCATCCGGTTTTCTCAGAAAAATCAACATGAAGTCAGTGTGCTGTCATGGACTTTACAAAGAAAATTTCATAAAAATGGCAAGTTTTATCAACAAAAATTAAACGTGTTCAGTGAACACATGAAAACAAAAACATTGACGACAAAATAAAGGACATTTTCATCATGTTTTTTTAATGGATCAGTTCCCCTTAAAACTGGTGACTTGATGATATTACAAATGGATATTCTAATTGATATTATTTTCCTGAAATGTCAAAATGTAATTCTAGTTATATCTTTGTAAGCTGTGGTCAAAATTACAAGTATATTTTTTGATGTTGGAAGTGAATGCTCATTACTCTGTTGATAAAGTTCCTTAGTAAAGCGTAAACAAAATAACCTTTTTTAAAACCCCTTTCTCTTATGCCTCCTTCATAAGTTTTTAGAACCTAGTGTCTGCAAAGCAGCATCTATTCTCTTTTTCATTTTTACACCGTGGAGAACTGCGACGGCCGCTCACAGCAAGAGATTATGAGATAAGAGAGCTTATCCCATCAGGGGCTCTACTAGTCGTGTTATTTTTAGAAACTTGTTACCAATCTCCGCACTTGAGATGTTTTGACGATGCGACCGCGCCTCCTTCAATCTGGCCAATCATCTTCCGTTCCCGAAATAACTTCAGGTTAAAAATAGAATGCCTGAGGAGTGTATGGCCCAATATGGGGGATAAGCTCTCTTATCTCATACTATCTTGCTCAAAGCTAATCATCGATCATCCGTTGATTCACCTCAATTTGCAGGGCTCTAATAGTTTGCTTGGGTTGCCTGTGCTATATCACGACCAGTTTGAGCATGGAGCGACAAGGGTCGCTATGGAAACAACGACCAAAAAAGAAAGACGAGGAAAACTCGGCCCTAACTATACTAGAACACTTTTGTGAGGACACATCTTGGGGAGGACTAGGGCGAGTTGCTGGCTCCAAATACCTGTTTTTCCGGATAATCTGGTTGTTTGCGTTTTTGGCAGCGTTTGGAGCCGGCATATATCAGTTGGTTGGTTTGTTCCAGCTTTACCAGAGCAAACCGGTTAGCACACAGATATCACTAGAACGAAGCACGGTAAATATTAATAATAATATTGATAATATTAAATGAATGAAAGTAGATAGACGATTTGCTTTATGGCGTTATTTTACTATACTGAAAACTATACCAGCATTCTCCGCGAAATCTCTTTCATATTCAAATTGTTGTGGAGATTAACAAAACAATTTACACTAACTGCGATGCAAAGAAAGTCGGCAAAGCATTCTGAACTAGTCCGACGTATCAACGGCTACACCACAAGAACGGCTATGTTGGGAGCGTAGCCGGGATATGAAGTATACTAAGTGTAGCACAACCGTGAAGATTTCTGAGCAGGGCCATAACACGAACTTTTACAGGGGGGGGGGGGGGGGGTGCACATAAAAATACCTTGTCCATTCATGTGTTTTTAGTAGCTTTTTTTATTAGTGGCTGTCATATTTATCACAAAGTTGGCGTGCTTTTCAAAAACGCATCAACCTGTATCACAACTTATTACTCTTATTGCGCTTGATTGTGCTCTTGATTGCAAATCTAAGAAAGAAAACAAAATGGAGATGGATGAGCGGACCTTTTGGCTTTTCTTGGGGGGTGCACGTGCACTCTGTGCTTAATTCATAAGGAAGTATGAGAGGCTTGATAGAAAACCACAACAATTTTAACAGAAATTCTTATTATAATATTTCGCTAGCTATCTTTTCCCACCTTGTTGTTTACAGATAATTAGATAAGATTCTCTAATTTATAATTAAGATTTTCTCCTGTTATTTCTTCAGTTTCATTTTCGTAATTTTCAGCGTCTCGTATTCCCAACAGTCACGATCTGTAACTTCAATATGTTACGAAAATCTCGACGAGAGAAACTTCCATCTCCTGTTAAAAGCCATGTGGAGCAGTTTGCAACAAGTATGAACCGTTGTGGTATTAGAAACTGATCTGATTATTATGGGCATCACCGTCATGATCATCAGCTATCACCATCAGCAATCACCATCATCATCACTATCAACATCAGCAACACCACAACCATCACCAACACCAACATCAACATGTCCACCATCACCAACACCAACACCAGCAACATGTCCACCATCACCAACACCAACATCAACATGTCCACCATCACCAACACCAACATCAACCTGTCCACCATCACCATCACCATCACCAACACCAACACCAACAAGGCCACCAACACCAACATCAACCTGTCCACCATCACCAACACCAATATCAAACATGTCCACCATCACCAACACCAACACCAACATGTCCACCATCACCAACACCAGCAACATGTCCACCAACATCAACACCAACATCAACCTGTCCACCATCACCATCACCAACACCAACACCAACATGTCCACCAACACCAACATCAACAAGGCCACCATCACCAACACCAATATCAAACATGTCCACCATCACTATATAATTATCATGATCATCATTGCTATTTGCTCTGCTACACGATGTAAAGATTGACTGTTTGTACGTTTAAGGGCGCAATAGAACAACACTTATAAAGAAAACACTTAATAGCCTACATGAAGATTTGCCCGACCCATCTCTGATGAACGAAGCGTTCATAGGTAATGAGCAGTTGATTGCCGCATTATCCAAAGAAGAAGAATCGGCTCTTAAGCCAGTTGGTCATCAATTAGACATGATGGTCTTGAATTGTCAGTTTAAAGGCGTGGATTGCACGTAAGATTTCGTTGAAAATCAATGATATTTTATACTTAACGAGAAAGCACAAACAACGATTCTTCAAATAAAATAAGCCGTTTTTCAATGTGCATTTTTGTTGTCATTGCATTTGTTCGTCTTTAATTTTTTTTCGTGTGTTTTTTGTTTGTTTTGTTTGTTTATCTGTGTGAATTTGTTTGCTTTTTAATTGTTGATTTAATCAGTTGTTTACTTGTTTGTTTGAAAAAAACAATTTAGTTTGAAATTGGATACTGATAACTACCAAAACAATTTCAGTGTCTTGCTTTATTTTGTGTAGTAATTCAACAGAAACCATGTCTCATTGGAGTTCCTATTGGCATTACAAGTACGGTAACTGCTACTCGTTCAACCAGAAACATTCTAAAGATGGAAAGACTTATTCACCTCTACAAACAACAAGATCTGGGCCATCATATGGTTAGAAACCCCCCTCCCCTCAAAAAACAAAACAACAACAAAAAGAAAAAAAGCAGGCAAGCAGGCAAGCAGGCAAGCAGGCAAGCAGGCAAGCAGGCAAGCAGGCAAGCAGGCAAGCAGGCAAGCAGGCAAGCAGGCAAGCAGGCAAGCAGGCAAGCAGGCAAGCAGGCAAGCAGGCAAGCAGGCAAGCAGGCAAGCAGGCAAGCAGGCAAGCAGGCAAGCAGGCAAGCAGTGATCGCTTATATGTTTTTGTGCACATTCAATTGCTGCTAAAACGTGTGTCGATTACTATCGATATCATCTCTTCGGATTGGAAATTAAAGTTTTCACGTAATAGTTAACTTGGTTTTTCTGTTTCTCGTAGGTTTAATACTAGAGGTTGATACAGAACAAGATGAGTACATCGATCAAATGACAGAAAATGCTGGTATAGTTGTGCATATTTCTCCACCTGGTCAAATGCCGTTCCCGTATGAACACGGGCTTAGTGTTTCACCAGGGTACTCGACAGCTATCGGGCTGAGAATGGTATGCAACCCATTTATCTTATCCTCTCTTGTATTAATTTTTATTTTTGTGACTCATTATCGTCCGTAGGTTGACATGATTCGTGTAGACAGGTTCAACAATAACACATGTGTTGACATAGCATCGCAGAACAACAAAAACCTTTATGCAGCTAGATTTCGCACTGAGTACTCGACAATGGTAAGCTAATTCTTCACTGTTTAATTCAATTCAATTCAATTAATTAATTAAATTAAATTTATTCATTAATAATGCATCGTATGATCTAGAATACGGATGCAAAATCAACAAAGGCATCTGTAAATACTGATACAGAATTCGTCCTGATTTGCATAAGGTTTAGCTTGAAATATCTCGGCCAAATTATATCTAATTTCAAAATTTTAAATCTAAAATATCAGCATTAACCTAGACATTTGATAAGTAATATACGATATTCGAGTCCAATCTGTATGAGATTTAAAACAGCTCGGTTGCAGCTCGCTGTATTTAATCCTCATACAGATCTCCGGCTCATATATCGTATATATTACTTAAAACTGGCGCTAAACGTGTTACAACGCCATTCTGGCTGACTATAGTGACGTTGCGATTATTCTAAGCCTCAAAATATTAATCCCAATTAACTCATGAGAATGATGAACTCTACAAACCACCAGCTCACCAGCGTATGTGACGTCATGGACCGGGTGTTACTAAGTGAATCTATGTTATACATGTAGCCGATAAACTATCATGCAATAACATCAGAGCGCATCTTGACTCGGTGTCCCGCTATTCCAATGAAAATGTACGTTTTTCGAACAGGAAGATATATGAGAAACTTATAGAATTCATTCGTTAATTTAGGCATGTCTTGAGTCGTGCATGGCTTTACACCAAAAGGAAGATTGTGGATGCATGGAATACAAATATTATCCGAAAGACAAAGTAGTATGTGACAACTTTAACATGACAACTGGTAGGTTATTAGTGTTTGTTTGATTGTTTGTTTGTTTGATTGATTGTTTGATTATTCGATAGGTTTATTCGATTGTTTTATTGTCTGATTGATTGATTGGTTGATTGATTGTTCGACTGTTCAGTCGACTGTTCGGTTGTTTGACTGTTCGACTGTTCGACTGTTCGACTGTTCGACTGGTCCACTGTTCGATTGTTCGATTGTTTGATCATTATTTTGTTCCTTCATACATTCGCTTGCATTTATTCACTCATTTTATACTTTTGTCAGTGAACTGCTTAAGAACACTTTTGATCAAGTCAAGGAATAATCAGCTGAATTGCACTTCTGCCTGTCCGCCACCATGCCAGTAAGTCTTGAGCCACAGGAAGCCCTTGCATATGACGACATGATAAGATCCCTACCCCGCATGTGCCTGTTATGGATACAACGCGTTAAACAATGAAATCAGTGACTTACACAAAGAGAACATGTTTTCTTGACTTCCCTAAATTAATCAATACTTTGAAATTAATGAAGTTCAAAAATGAAACAAGAATGGATCAGAAACTTGTGAGTGGAAGTCGAACGACTCATTCATTAATTTTAAAAGAGGTTAAACCACAAAAAATATCGATTATTTGAATCTATATTTTATTACTATTTTTTCTTTTCAGAGAGCAGGAATTTCAAATCACTTCTTCGTTTGCATTATGGCCATCTGAAAACAACATTGTACGTGATACAATCGCTGTTCCGCATTATGACTGTACTGTGCTGTGCTGTGTTGTGCTTTTCTACCAATTATTTTATCTTTTTCAGCAATCACTGGCCACAAAATTGAACAACAACAACGAATCATCAAGTTCAATGAGGTTATCTCTCATTTCCCGGGGGGGGGGGGGGGGGGACCTCCGGGGATAAACGATCGGGGATGCTCGTCGGAATTTTTCAAAAAATACCCGTAAAAGATACCTGACGTTTTTCAAAGGGCGTTGCTTCGCAAATTTCTCGTCTCTAAAAGATACAATATAAAATTAGGAATTTCAGTGCTATTAAACGCCTAAAAATACCAAAAAGTGAGAATTTGGCATTTTTTGTATTTTAAACCCTAAAAGATACCAAATCGCTGATTTTTACCCCTAAAAGATACGACGAGCATCCCCGATCGCTTACCATATGAGTTCCTACCCCCACCCAACAAACTCTATCGCAAGTCCTTGCCAATACATACATACATACATAAACTTTATTTGAATACACTAGCCCGTCACAACATGTACAAAAGACTGCTGATTTCCAGCGGGGGTGTATAAAAGATATGGTTAAGTTAATGTATATCATTAATTAAAAACATTTATATATAAATAAAAGAATTGTTCGTAAAGATCAGCATGTCCCCAGAGATGGCACTGAGGTTAGCTTCCGTTTGAACTCATTGGTTGTAGTTGAGCATTTGGTGTCAAAGGGAAGGCTGTTCCAGAGCATTGCACCACTGAATGAGAAGCTACGCTTGAATAAACTTTTATTGGGTCTAGGAAGTTTAAGATCGACTTCGGATTTCCTCAAATTGTATTTAATATCTGTATCACATAATTTGGTTAGGAGGTACCGTAGGTTAGGTGAAGAGTGCTCGTGCAAAATCTTATATATCAATATACATTTTGTTTTAGCATATCTGGTATGCAATGGGTCTAGTTTCAAGGACCTCAGAAGATCAGCTGACCTTATGTCATAGTGTGCACCAGTAATAATTCGTGCTGCACGATTCTGAAGCCTTTGTAACTTATCAAGTTGTAATTTATTTGAGGTGTCCCACAGTGGGGAACAATAATCGAAATAGGGTTGAATTAAGGATGTATACAGAGCTTTAAGTGAGTAGGATGGAATAAAAGGCCTTATTCTTTTTAAAGCTCCAATCCCACTGCAGATCTTTTTAGCTGTTTCATCTATATGATATAAAATGAAATAACGGACACAAGAATGTTACACAAATCAAAAACAATTTTCCGTGTTTGGTACTCAAAACTCGCGGAATGTTGAGAGAACACGAGGGGGCGAGAAAACGAGTTGTGTTAAAAAGGCACAGAATGAAAGACTAAAAAAGCAAATTCAAAGTAAACTCTCCCTAAGTTACGTATTATTCAAACTGTCCAATAAGCGTGCGCGAGAAAACAAAATCTAATGGTACTCCCATCTAACATCGACCATGCCAGTTTGTTGAGCAACATATTTTTTTTTCCGAGTGCATGAAAACGTTGTACACACGAGGGAGCTTTGCTCCGGGAGCATGTTGCGGAAGCAAGCTGTCTCGTGTGAACCGGAGCTATTCATTTTTTATGATTTCATTTATTTTTTGAAGATTAATTTGTATTTAGTTATTTCGTATTTTTTGTTTTAATCATAGAAAACATTTGTATTTACTAGTTTTTATTATTATTATTAAAGAAAGCATTTGTATTTTTTTAAATCATAGAAAACATTTGTATTTATTAGTTTTTTTATTATTATTATTATTATTAAAGAAAGCATTTGCATTTTTTTAATTAAAGAAATATTTTGTATTTACGAGTTTTTTATTATTTCTATAGAGGGGATTTGTATTTTTTTCATTATAGAAAGCATTTGTTAAAATTGGAAATATTCTTCCAAGATCTGAACTATGAAAAAATACAACAGCATATATCTTACAAGGTAAGTTGAGGTACTAGACCATGTGGGATCGATGAGCTAAAAAACATTATAAAAGCATGCATAATACAGAACAGTAACCAAAAATTTTACAAGGGGGATGGGGGTGAACATTGATGGGTTTTTAGGGCCTGGTTATATAGGGTGAGCCAGCCTGGTTTAGCGGGCTGGTTTCTTTTGTGTTCAAGCAATCAGAGCGTAAAAACAGAAGAAACCAGGCCGCTTAACCGGGCTGGCTCGCCTCATATAAACATGCCCTTATTAGCCTTTTTTTATTAGTAGCTGTCATATTTTTCACAATAAAGTCGATCGGCGTCAGTGATTTTCAAAAACCCGTATTACAATTTATTGATGTTATTGCGCTTTACAGTACAATTTGAATGAATTGATTCTTTGTATTTTTCAAAGATTTTTCTATTTTTTGTTCTTGATTCCAAATTTAAGAAATAAATTCTTGTATAAATAAATGGAGATGGATTAGCGGACCGTTTGCTTTTCTGGGGAGTGCATTCATTAATTTATTCATTCAATAAATCATTTTCATTCATTTGCATTTATTCTTTAAACTCTTCATGCATTTTTGCAACGTTTAATGCATTCATGTGTCTGTTTATTTACTAATTTCAGATTGAGAACTTTATGTCAGATATTGGCGGTCAGCTTGGTCTTTGGTTGGGTGTCTCGGTTCTAAGTGGACTAGAAGTCATCGAGCTCATCTCTCTAATGTTTATTTATTTCTGCTACGATAAACAACAGAAAACGATCAAAAGATATGATCTTACATACCAGAATGACGGTCATGAGAGACGTCAAATGAAGCGAATCAGAACTGCATGATGTAGTTAAACGCTGATTAGTTCATTAATCATGCATTAAACCAGTTGAGCCTGGTTTCCTCGATCAGCGGTCAGCAGACATGGCGTCACTTTACTCCATCTAGTTTAAATTTTGTGCTTCAACTTTAACTAAAATTCTTATAGACTGTACCAAATGACCAATTTGCTGCCTAACTAGATTAGCTTAATGCTATTTTAGGCGGCGAGTGGATCTTCAAGAAATTATATATAGTTTTAAAAATCGTACAATGTAAGCTGCACATTAGAGGGCACAAATAAACATTCTATTCTATTCTATTCTATATAATCGCAAACGATCAAGAACGGTCGCAAACAATCGAAAAAAAAAGGATTTTTGGGAAACCAAAGTATTTTCTATCCTACGACCGTTTTTGAACGATTTCGATCGCGATCATATATGGATCGAAAACGGTCGTAGGAACGAAATACGTTGGTTTCCCTATAACCGATTTTTTTTGATCGCTTGCGACCGTTCTCGATCGTTCTCGATTATGTGGAAATCAGGGTTTTATTAAATATTTGACAAATGCAGTGTGTGTAGCTACTTTAGAGAAACGGTTTACTGCAACCCATTCCCTTGGGTGTGAGGGGACACAACTGTGGTCTACGGGATGGGGAGAAGGGGGAGGAGTGGGTGATCGTCACTTGCAAATTCTTGTTCAGTGGGCGTTGAAAATTTGAATAAACATTTTAAGTATATTTTGTTCCATTTCACAAAGTCTTTTAAATAATTCTTAAAAAAAGTCATCAATTATCAATTTGTTTGAGAAGATAGTTAAAAAATTCGTGCTTCGTTTTCATCAAGGTATCCAAACACCTCAAAACAATAAAAGCACTTTGCCTGGGGCCGCTTCCTTTCATCCGTTTCTCGGTGTTTGGATACCCTGTTGAAACACTAGCACTCGTTTTTGAACTCAGATTACATAAATATATACTAACGTGGTTAAGTTCGTTCTTGCAAACGCGAGTGTATATAGCTATTAAATAATGAAATGTAGATACGAGTTATCGAATGTCTGCTGTGTTTAGATTTACTGTAAAGTCAAATAAAAAGTAACTGTTCTAGTAAGATGGTGCTAGAGAGCCACGTATGCAAAGGTTTACTTTCTTTATGATTTCAAATTATGTCTTTTGTCCTTTTATTGTATTTTAATCTTGGTTATATTGTGGTTATTCAATTTGTGGTGTTTTTGTGTGTTTTAAACAATTCTAATTCATACAACTTTAACACCAGAATCCTTTTTACCGATGCAAAAGCTGGTGTCAGTCAATTTCTCGAAATCCTTACCTTGGGGAAATGAAATCACAATAGATTTTCAAAAAACACATCTTCAATGAATCTCAGTTTTGACGTCAAACATTAATTTATTTACAATTAAAACTGAAAACAAGGTGACTCAAAAAAAATCTTACTTGAAGGTAAGTATTAAGTTAAGTAAATAAGTAAGCTAACATTTTGTTAATCGATGGTGTTTTGCTTAAGTTTTGAACCGAGTGAAGCAATTCAAGTTTACCCTACCGCTGATTGAACACATTACCTTAATATTATTTTACGTCTTATTTATCTAAATTATTTGTAAGATCAGTTCATATTAAAATGCAACTCCTATTTGATGGTATCGGAAAGGTGGATTAAATAGTTCTTCAATAAAATCAGACGAAAGAGCACTTTATCAATTGGACCCTTAGCGGAATCTGGAAGCAGTTCAGTTGTAATTTCATTGTTGGCCCAAGAGGACGCTTCAATATTTAACCCTATCGGTGACGTTCCTAAAAAAGGTAGAATTTAGACACCAAGCAACTATTTTTTCAGTTTGTACAAGCAATTTTTATGCTGAAAAAGAATGACGTGTTGAAAATGCAGCTATAATTTCACACTTACGTGTTTGTGGACAGTCTGGTCACTTTTCAGATCAGTTTATGCAAATTTGTCAAGCTTTGCTAGGCATTTGTTTTACAATAAAAATATTTTCAATACATCTATATTTGATAAATTCAAATGTGGAAAAAAATATAATTTTTTTTTTACCAAAAAGAAACTTTAAGATATTGGTCTAGTTTGATATGTTTGAGGATAGCAATTAACGCATCGCCATTTGCATAAAGGAACGCTTATCGGATGTTCCGTTTTACAATCAAACTAATTGAACCGTGATCTCACAGATCATTAAGGTAATTCCGTAGTAATAGAACTAGCCATAGAATTTTGATAAAACTTTCTACGGTAAAACATTTTGAGTTTTTCATCAAAAATATAAAATAAAAAAATGGGGTCACCGTATTGGATTTCGCGAGAAAAATTTATACCCACTTTTGTCAATTTAGCGTCTAACATTCGAAAATGGGCATCATAATAAAAGTATTGAGCTTGGTCAATACCAAATATTTTGAATGTGCTTTAATCTGCTCATTATACATTGTGCTACCGATGTAAAGCAAAAGATTTTCACTAAAATTCAACAGCGAAGAGAAATAAAGCAAAAATTAACAAAATGTTCGAATTTCTACGGGCCACAATAATGCTTTAAACGAAACACTTTTCGAAATATCGAAAAATCTAGCCATAGAATTTTGTCATCGATCATATATGTTTTAAAAAACATGATTTCAAATGATATTATGAAATAAAAAGGACAGGTGCCCGTATTGGTTTGCGAGATATTTTGAGAAATATTCTCAAATTTCAATAATATCAAGGCTTTTCCGAGTGTGGACTGGTGCGAGTTTCAAGAAATTCGTAATTTTTCGCTTGAAAATGTGTAAAATGTTCGTATTTTTACGTTAAAGTGTTTCTTAGACATAACTCTGTATCTATTGATGATAAGAAATGTAAAACTCTAAAATTCGAACTATGCGCAGAACTGTGCGCAGTGCAAAACTACGGAATTACCTTAATTGAAAATCGATTTCAACAACAATTGTTCAGAATTTAAAATAATGTATTTATAATTATTCAAAAAAAGTCCAAAAAATTCTATCATATTAAACATGAATAAACCAAATTTCGTGTTCTGTTTTGTCGAGAATTACAGTAAACGTTTTCTGGACGGTTTTAACTTTACTAGTGTATTAAAATAATCAGTTGGAAATAACTTTTCAAGGAAAGTGGAATTTGGACATTTTAGTTTTAATGCTAGGCTTAAATTTCTTGGCAAAAGTAACAAAATATATTATGCACCCTAATTCCGCAATTGTTAAATGACTTTTTATAGCTATTTACTTTATCCAAGTATAAATAAAAGTCATTCAAAAAATGCATTTATAATTCATGAGCATCTAGTCCAATCCGTGGTCCAATTTTGATCACGTGCATGTGGCAGTGTGTAACCACGTATCAAGAAAAACAAATTGAGAAGGAATTATCACCGAAGCGATAAAATTTTAGTGAAGGTAAGATGTATTTCTCTGGGTCCCGATTTGTTCAAAATACAATTTTTCGTCATAATTTTTATAAAATAGAAGTTATGGTCGACTGATTCACCTCAATTTACAGCGTTGCATTGCGGGAATGGAGCAATCAGAGTCACTATGGAAACAACCACAAAAGAAAGACGAGGAATGCTCGGCACTCACTATTCTGAAAGACTTTTGTGAATATACCTCATGGGGAGGACTGGAACGGGTCGCTGGTTCCAAGTACCTGTTTTTCCGGATAATCTGGTTATTTGCGTTCTTGGCAGCGTTTGGTGCTGGAATATTTCAGCTCGTTGGTTTGTTCCAACTTTACCAAAGCCAACCAGTTAGCACACAAATATCACTAGAACGAAGCACGGTAAGGAGCTGAGTATTTTAGCTATAACTAGTCTTTGTTCTTAGAAACTCAAGGATCGAGAACTATTATTAAACTTTCATTTCTTCTCGTTTATATTCATTTCATCATCTCTGCGCTCTCTTTCAAATTCTTGGATTCTGTCATTTGTCAGGCGTAGTTTCTCATTTCTAATAATATTATTATAATTTTCAGCGTCTTGTATTCCCAGCAGTCACGATCTGCAACTTCAATATGTTACGAAAATCTCGACGAGACAAACTTCCATCTCGTGTTCAAAACATTGTGGAGCAGTTTGCAACAAGTATGAACGCTTGTAGCATTATAAATAATCTCATTTATAAATAATCGACATCATCATGGTCATTATCATCATCCGCTAATCCCGTGGGGGAGGGGGGGAAATCCAAGGGTAAACGATCGGGGATGCTCGTCGCATTTTTTTTTAATATAAATTTAGTATCTTTTAGGGGTTGAAAGCCACGAAAACTCATGATTTTGGTATCTTTTAGACATGAAAAATTTGTAAAGCCGGCACAGTCGGCCATCATATCATAATAACATATTATCATCACGTCAATTTTACTGTATAAGAATATTGTCATTGTTTAATAGATAATCACTTCGGCACACAGCATTCGTGGGTATAATGCAGGCAGCTGAGGGCTGCATTATACCCACGAATGCTGTGTGCCGAAGTGATTATCTAGTATAATTATTGTTCTTATCGTTGTCTTATTCGTTTTCGTTATATTGACTGCTAGGGAACTCGCTGCATAATTAAAAATAATGCTTTTAACTAGAAGCATTATTTTTGATAATGCAGTTTGCTGTTTGTTGAAGTGTGACCTATGCATTCGTTGGGATAATACTGAGTAAAAACAATGGGTTTTGATGAAAACAATGATTATTTCACCGATGAAACACGGAAATCCATCCTTTATTGCTTAAATAATATAGATCTTGGTTGTGATTGTTTAAGAGCGCAACAGATCACGAATTGCAAAGAAAATACTTAAGAAGTTACCTGACGATCTTCCCGACCCATCTGACCTGAACGAGGCGTTTATAGCTAAAGAGCAGTTAATAGCCGCCCTATCCAAAGAAGATGATTCTGTTCTTGGACCAGTTGGCCATCAGTTAGACATGATGGTCTTGAATTGTCAGTTCAAAGGCATGGATTGCACGTAAGACTTTAGAAATTTGTAACATACTGGGAGTTCTCACTAGACGCAACGTCCTCGGTCGCTTGACTTTTTGCCTTAGTGGTCCTGTGAAATAAATCATTTTAAAATACGCCGGTTTGCTTTTTTTTACCGCGTACGCGTCCTGACTGCCTGTCTGCTGTCTGCCTGTTTTTTAGATTTTAGATGTCTCAGTTTTCTTTGGGTGTTTTTGCCATTCGACATAATTGCAACAATGTTAGTCTTAATGACATGCTTTATTTTGTGTAGTAATTCAACAGAAACCATGTCTCATTGGAGTTCCTATTGGCATTACAAGTACGGTAACTGTTACTCGTTCAACCAGAAACATTCTAAAGATGGAAAGACTTATTCACCTCTACAAACAACAAGATCAGGGCCATCACATGGTTAGGAAACCAGGAAAACAAACAGGGGGGGACTCCGGAGGTAACCGATCGGGGATGCTCGTCGTATCTTTTAGGGGTAAAAATCACCGATTTGGTCTCTTTTAGGGTTTAAAATTTTGATATTTGCGAAATTCTCACTTTTTGGTATCTTTTAGGGGTTGAATAGCACTGAAACTCATGATTTTGGTATCTTTTAGAGTTGAAAAATTTGCAAAGCCCCGCCCTTTTGAAAAACGCCAGGTATCTTTTAGGGGTATTTTTGAAAAATTCCGACGAGCATCCCCGATCGTTTATCACCGGAGTCCTCCCCCCCCCCCGCTCGGGCAGGGAGGTACGTCCGTACGCAGATAGGCAACCAGGCAAGCAGGCAAAGGAAAAGGCACCAACAGTTATTTGCGTGAAAATAAGTAATCTTTGTAATATATACAATATGAGCGGCCTATCTGTATGAAATATACAATGTCGAGCCGAAGGCGAGACATTTTATATTCCATACAGATCGGACGCGAGTATTGTATATTACTTATAAAATGTCTAGATTAATGCAGCTATTTTAGAATAATGTTTATGAAATTAGATTTAATTTGGCCGAGATATTTCAAGCTAAACCTTATGCAAATCAGGACGATTTCTGTAAAAAAATTATGCAGATCCCTTCACGGTAGTGATTTTCTATTGTTCGGGGTTCATTAATTATTTATGAATTTTATACGTGTAAATATGATTGTAATGTAGTACTTACGGTGATGTAGTGCAACATTCAATGTACGTGGAGTACAATCGTTATCATCTATTTGGATCAGCAAGGAAATCTTTCAGTAGTAATTAAACTTTTCTTTTTTTGTCTGTTTCTTGGTAGGTCTAGTCTTAGAGGTTGATATAGAACAGAATGAATATATCGATCAAATGACAGAAAATGCTGGTATAGTTGTGCATATCTCTCCGCCTGGTCAAATGCCATTCCCATACGAAGAGGGGCTTAGTGTTGCACCGGGGTACTCAACATCTATAGGACTAAGAATGGTAAACGATCAAGTAAAATACCACCCTCCCCTCCCTTCCATCTTAATTACCCTCAGGTACAGTTATACGTACACGAGTGAAGTGTTATGCCGGGATACTTGACAACTATAGGATTGCAGGGACGATGGAGTTGCAGCGGCTAGGGGGGATGGCTAGAACAATTTTCTGAAATTAATTGATAATAATTTTAATATTTTTTTAGAAAAACGATAGGGGTGGGGAGGGTGGATAGGAAATTGAGGTTAGCCCCCCCTCTCCACCCAATAAAATATGTTCCCCCATCCCTTGATTGAGAATGCTCGGGTTACAACAGATCCTCTAGGAATAACAGACAATCAAGTGGTAGCTATGTTAGATGAATTAAAAATGCACATTAATGAAAAACGTTTAATGTTCATCCAAGATGGTTGCCGTGACGTCAACCCAACAATAATGCTAACTGCATAACTGCATACAACTTTTTTCACACATGTATTTACAGATGCTTCATGCGAGGAAGCTTTGAAAAGTTTTTACGGTTCATATAAATTGGGTTTAATCCCAAGTTCAAAATCGTTAGAAACATTCCATAAATCAAAAACGCATTATTTCATTCTTGATAAAGTCGTTTTTGCATGAGTGGGAAACGGTACTGCTACGATACTGCTATGATACGGCAGAGAATGTTTTCGTAGAAACTACAGCTACGATACGGTACTGTTTTCTACTCATGCATACGAAAACAACTCCAGTTTGACATTATAGCAGCAACAGGAGTAGCGATTTAACATTTTGTATGTGGGAAGCACTTTTTGGCGAGAGAAAAGCAATTTAAGAGCCTGTGAGGGGGAGGGTAGGGCTTCTTGAGATAGTAGAATGTAAAGTGATAATAGTGTTCATATTTTATATCTATTATATTATACACAGGTTAACGTTATACGAGTAGACAGGTTCAACAATAACACATGTATTGACAGAGTATCGCAGAACAACGAGAACCTTTATGCAACTAAGTTTGGCACTGACTACTCGACAATGGTAAGCTGGTTATTCATTACTATTTAGGCTACGTCCGTACTAACCCGGATAGATTTGAAAACGTAACTTTTTTATCCAGTTAGGCCTTCCGCACACACTAAAACGCACGAATTCCAAACACTTTTATGCTGATTCTATTGTTTAACGACCAATTGTTGTCACGGTATCGGAACAAAAGTTGCGTTTTCAAATTTATCCGGCATAGTATAGCCAAGGTCTTAGTTGTTCTTGGAACAGCGTGGTGTCTAAACATTCCCAGAATTCGCTTGACTGGCCACAAAATAGATTCAGACCCTGGCTACACTAGGATATCTTTGAAAACGCAACTTTTGTTCCGATACCATGACAAAAATTGCTTGTTGAACAATAGAATTAGGAATAAACATAAAAATTGTTTTGAACAGCGCTCTGACAGCTGACTAGACCTTTTTGTTTTTCAAAAAGGAAACTAATCGAGATATCAAATGTTTAGGCATGTCTTGAGTCGTGTATGGCTTTACATCAAAAGAAAGATTGTGGATGCATGGAATACAAATATTATCCGAAAGACGAAGTTGTATGTGATGACTTTAATATTACAACTAGTAAGTTATTCATGTATTATCCATCATCTATCCATCCATTCATTCGATTCATCTATTCATCTATAACCATATTTCTTTCACTGAGAAAGAGGAAATATAACAATCATCTATTAATGATTTAATTCTTAATTAATTTATCAATTTAATATATTCAAGAATGATTCATCTTTATCAGCGAACTGCCTGAGCAAACTTTTAGTTAAGTCAAGGAATAATCAGCTGAATTGCACCTCTGCCTGCCCGCCACCATGCCAGTAAGTATTGAGCCACAGGAAGCCCATGTACATGGCCACAAATTTCGTATTAATTACAACTACCAGAATGCTTTGCCAACTTTCTTTGCAATTAGTACAAAATGTTTTATTAAACTCGAAATTGATTTAGAAGAAATTGAATATGAAAGAGAGTTTGCTGGCAGTTGTAGTTAAATGACGCTAAAATGCAAAACGCCTGGCCTGACTTCATGCTACTTTAATGGAAGAAGTCACGTGTCCCTTACACCATCTTCCTGTATTTTTAACACATTGAGATCCTTGATCAAAAATGATAAGTGCATGTTCGAATCAGTGTTAACATTAATGTGTTGCGATTGTGTCTGATAACGTGAAATGTAGCCGACTGCTTTTAAATTAGTACAAGTACGCTCATTTTTTTCTCAATTGCTCGATGAGATCACATCACTAGCGATAGCTGATTGATTGATTGATTTTGATTGTGTGTGTGTGTGTTTTTTTTAGGGAGCAAGTATTTCGAACCACGCCTTCGTTTGCATCATGGCCATCTGAAAGTTATAAAGTACGTTTTAGTGTTGCGTCACGCGCACGCGTACGCTGTGCCGTGCCATGAAGTGCTGTGCGCTGTGCTGTGCTGTGCTGTGCTGTGCCATGCCGTGCCGTGCCGTGCCGTGCTGTGCTGTGCCGTGCCCTGTCGTGTCGTGCCGTGCCGTGCCGTGCCGTGTTGTGCCGTGCTGTGACGTACCATGCTGTGCCATGCCGTGCCGTGCCGTGCCGTGCCGTGCCGTGCTGTGCCTGTGCTACGCTACGCTCGCTAGTGCACAACGCTAGTGGACATAGGGTATTTTTTGTTGGGCACTTTGCTGTATTGTGCTGTATTGTCGCACCGAGTAATGAAATCCGGAAAGTACCCGGATTCCGAATTCCAATAGTCTGAATTCCGGATTCCTAAGATATAAATTCCAGGAGAATTCAAGATTATAATTTTTCAGAGCAAGGTTTGGATTCCTTTTTTTAAGTCTCTGGATTCCCGATCCCAAGTAAAAGATCTTGGATTCCAAAAGCAAATTTTGAGTGCATGGTTTCCCTTACATGCGGCAAAAGAAAATGACCTAAGAGAATTTACCCCCAATACTAGGCTGTTTTTGCACACATTATAAGTCTATTGAATGTCGCCGAGTTATTATAAGAACAGAACTTGATTGGTCAGATTGACCAGATAGGAAATAGACGAATTTTGTGCTGGCGTTGAAAATAAAAAAAGAAGAGCTCTTCAAATTTGCAAAAGAAAAATTTGACAATGCTGGATATGTTAACGTACATATTCCCCAATCGTCTTTTTTTTTAAGAGTAAGGTGTTATTGCGGGATTGGTAACAGACTAAAAATAGCCTGGTTTCTAAAAAATAGCACTAGCGGGGTTCCTGGTGGGGTCCGGGGATAGGTTCTCTTAGCTCATTTTCTCTTGCATGCGGTGAGCTTACTAGTTAACTGTGTGCTTGCTATAATTTTCTTTTCTTTTCAGCAATCTCTGGTAGAAAAATTAAAGACTGACAAAAATGAGCCATCAAGCTCAGTGAGGTTCTTCTAATTCTTTCTTTGAAGTGTTAAAATCCATCCATACAGATGACCATCAGTGCAAAATTATTTTGAAAGAAATCGCAAAATTTAGTAGTACCTAAATAAGGGACATGCAAAAAATCAATTCACCAAGCATGTTCCCATCCCATCCCATCCCATCCCATCCCATCCCATCCCATCCCATCCCATCCCATCCCATCCCATCCCATCCCATCCCATTGCATCCCATTCCATTCTAATCCGTCCCATTTTATTCCATTCTATTCTCTTCTATGCTATATTTTAATCACAGCCGGCCCACTTCAAGTAGTGTCAGACAGCCGCTAAATCAGAAAGATCAGAATGTTATTCCAGATGAAATGCTGCAAAAAGTTACCTTGAGGTGTGTCTTCCTTATCAATGTGAATATCTAGACTATCTAGGGATGAAACGACAAACATGATCACTAAGTTCCTATTTCCAGATTCCAAATAGATGATTCTATAAACGTTAAGATTTCAGATTTAAATAATTCGGATTTCGGAATACCTCCTCTGAGTTCTGGATCCCATATTTTTTTGTATAACTTTAGCGTCCTCTTTCTTCTTATATGGCTTTACGGTGAAAATCGCAGTAAAAATCGCTGTGAAAATCACGGCAAAAAGTCGCAGCAAAACTCGCTAGTGTAAAAGGGGCTTTAGGGTGGTCCCGGCCACACTGAAAGTTAAGTTTACGCTATCAACTTGTGGCACCCTAAAAGTGACATACGAGTCGGCCTTGTTGCAATTACCCATTATCAAAGAATCCAAGCGTTGAATTGTATTGAACTTGTGCAGCTATTGAATTTGTTAACGACTTTTTGCATTCATGGTTGATATCCTTTAGGGGTTGAAAATTGACTTGGGCACGCCCTTTTGAAAGGAAATTCGGGTATCTTTAAGAGGTATTTTTAAACATTTCGACGTTTATACCTGATACTTTTGCACGGAAGTTCCCCCAACTCCATCACACACACACATACACCTATGTATACCTGGGAATTAAATCATATCAATAAATACTTTTCATTATAGAAAGGATTTGCTGAAATTGGAGATATTCTTTCAAGATCTAAACTATGAAAAAATACAGCAAGATATATCTTACAAGGTGAATATAATTGTCCAAACGCATTCTTACTCCATTTCTTGTTTATTCGGTTATATACTAATCTACTGTTATAGAGTGCTTATTATACTATGTCCATGAAATAAAAAAAAACTAATAGCTCCGAAGCAAGATGACGTTTTACCCTCGTCTCTATACCATAATACTTTTCAAAGTTCTTTCATATTCAAATTTTTTCATTCCTTCGAGAATACAGGAACAATAGTCATAATTAGTGGGATTCTGGTCTAGAGACGGGGGTAAAACGTCATCACGCTTCAGGCTTATTAGTAACTAACTAATAGTCTCTGTCATTTAGGGACTATTTAGGTGCTATCATTAAAGCAGAACAGTAAAAAAAGGCAAATACAAAGGAAACAATACTTTGTTACAACTTACTTGTCTAGAATAGTCACTAAATATGAACTAATAGGTAGCAACTATTTAGATTTTATTTCATGGACATATTGCAAGCACTCGATCCTTATATTCTTCCATACTTTTAATGAGTTTATTATTTTCTTTGTTTGCCCATCTGTTCTCACGGTAGCGTATCCATGATTTGTCATTTGAGGAGTGGGGTTAGGGGATCCTAACAAATCGAATTGTCTCTATGAAGTCACGTGACGTCATCATATTTTCAGCCATTATCCATGCATTACATGATCAAGTTCAATCCATTAGTTCATCACATCTAGCCATCCATTCATCGATCGGACTCATCTTTCGTTTATTCATGCATTCATTCATTTATACATTCATTCATTCAATCGTTCAATCGTTCAATCGTTCAATCGTGCAATCGTTCAATCGTTCATTCGTTCATTCATTTATTCGTTCATTCATCCATCCATCCATCCATCCATTCATGCATTCATTCTTTTATTCTTTTATTCTTTTATTCATTCATTCATTCATTCATTCATTCATTCATTTATTTTTTTATTCATTCATTCATTCATTTATTTTTTTATCCATTCATTCATTCATTTATTTTTTTATTCATTCATTCATTTATTTTTTATTAATTTATTAATTTATTCTTTTATTCATCTATCCATTCATTCCTGGTTCATGCATGCATACTTACAATATTCTTTCCATTTCTAATGTACTAATGCATTAATCTATGATCAGGTGTGCCTATCCTGTTTCGTCATCATTATTCACATTCTATTTCAGATTGAAAATTTTGTGTCAGATATTGGCGGTCAGCTTGGCCTTTGGTTGGGTGTCTCGGTTCTAAGTGGACTAGAAGTCATCGAGCTGATTTTCCTGTTATTTATTTATTTCTGTAACGATAAACCAAAGAAAAAGAGAAAAAGACGTGATCGGAATAAGAACAATCAGCATGAGATTGTTCAAATGACTCAAAGCTGAGCGAAATTACAGTGACGGACCTGGGGGAGGTGTGCAGTGGGTGCGCACTCCTTCATGAAAGGATTTCACGTCTTTGTATTTTGAAACATTTTTCCAAAAAAGATTTGTGTAGTGTAATCAAGCTGGTTTGGAATTGAAATAAATGCAGTAGATGGTAATCGATGTGGAAATTAGTTCTTTGTATAGGAGTTTATTCACTTGTGATTCATTTTTGGGTTTATATGAAAGAATTGCCATAACTGTGAAAATCGGCTCGATTGTCCTTTGCATAGTGATCGCTTCATATCTATATATGGAATAGTTAACCTTATCTGCAAGTACTTTTGAACACGTTTTGGTTATTTTGTTGATTTCCTTGGCTTTTAAAACTTTAAAACCCGGGGGAGGGGGACTCCGATGGTGACGATCGGGTATGCTCGTCGTATCTTTTGGTGGAAAAATCGGCGATTTGGTATCTTTTAGGGTATAAAAATATGAAATTTGCCAAATTCTCACTTTTCGGTATTTTTTAGGTGTTGAAAGCCACTGAAACTCATGATTTTGGTATCTTTTAGGGATGAAAAATATGTGAAGCCACGCCCTTTTGAAAAACGTCCGGTATCTTTTTGGGGAATAATGGAAAAATTCCGACAAGCATCCCCGATCGTTATTCCCCGGAGTCCCCCCCCCCCCCCGGCTTTAAAATCGTCCAAAACTTACAGGAATTGTAGTGAAAACACTACTGAACAGACCGCCATCTTGTATATGGTGTGGTGTAAATGCATCATGGGAACCAGATACTGAAAGGCACAGGGATCCCGCGCAAAAAGCAACAATTTTTTGACTGGAAAAAATAACAAAAAAACAAGTGTATTTATTTAACTGATTTTGCAATATCCAAATAACTAAACGTGGAAAAAGGCATTTTTTTCGAAATTCTCGGGGGAAAAATGCTATTTTTCCACTTTTAGTTGTATGGATCTTTCAAAATCAGGTAAATAAACACACTACAGAGTTTTTTGTTATTTTGGCTGGCTGGCTGGTTGGTTGGTACGTTGGTTGACGTTGGTTACTTCTTAGCTCGGGCTTCCTCTAGTTCCAAACTACGTCCTTGGAGTTTGGGATCCCTGTGTGATCATTCCACCCAAGGGATTAGTGACCTTCGAACAACATGGCGGACAAAAAGTAAGCACTTTTTTGTTTTTCTTTTCTCTCATTGTTATAGTTTAACAGTATCAATGCTCGTTATGTTAAAAACATGTTTAGCTTACAATTGAGTGAGTTTGTGTAACATTTTCATGTTTGTTTGGAATATTATTTTGGATAATTTTATTTTTGAACTGACCTTTAGCTTTACCGATCCTGAGCTTATAGTATTTGCTCACTAAAACATGGAAATTTTGCTTTTTTTGTAGGGCAGATATAGCATTGATCGGACTTGCAGTCATGGTAAGGGATTCATTCCATATTGTTTGATATTTCATAGTTATTTTAGTCAAATTTACACTAAATCTTTCTGGTAAAAGTATTGCCAATGGTTGTCAAATTTAAATTGTCAAGTGCGTATGTGGACAGCTAGAAAAAAAATTATTTTTTGTTTTTCCTTTTGCAAGGCTTATTAAAAAGTTTAGCAGCAGTTTAATACTTAACGTACTCTAAATGATCTCTTACTTGTACATTTATGAATATCTAAGCTTTTGTTTTATAATTCCATGTATCGGTGATTGTTGTTGATTTTGTCGAGTCATAGACCCTTGCTACACTATGCCGGATAAATTTGAAAACGCAACTTTTGTTCCGATACCGTGACAAAAATTGCTTGCTAAACAATAGAATTGGCATAAAATTCTTTCGGATTCATGCGTTTTAGTGTGTACGGAAGGCCTAAATGGATAAATAAAGTTGCGTTAGAAATGAAATTAACCATAAGCCTCTGCTTAAATTATTTTTCATTAGATAAATCTTATTCCAAAATCTGTTGAAATTGAGCTATATATATCCACTTTTATAGACGTGTTGTGTTGATCGAAATGTAAACCATACATTTTTCTTATTTAATAATTTATATAAATAATTATTGGGCTTTTTTTGTCTTTTAGGGTCAGAATTTGATTCTGAACATGAACGACCATGGCTTTGTGGTAAGGCTCATGTTTGTGTTTCTAATCAAAAGTTAGTTATTTTCCCCCAACTATATGATCTAGAAGATATTCAATTGAACAAACAAAGCTAAAACATAAAAGAGACATTACCATTGATTGTCCTGAATGAAATGTTATGAACAGAAATAATATTTGACCGGGAGCATGGAGATGAAAACAGCATCTTTTGAGCCAAAACATATACATTTTGATGATTTTTTTTTTTTTTCAAAATATAATGATTTTAAATTTTTGCTAGTGCCAACTGCCACTTTTCAATATTGTTCCACAGACAAGTTAAACTTTATTCAAATCATGAGAAATTATGCATTTGTCATTTTGCCAGGTGTGTGCCTTTAACAGAACAGTAGAAAAGGTTGACCACTTTCTGGCAAATGAAGCTAAAGGTTTGTATATGTCATCATATTTTTATCAAAACAATTTCATTGTAATTAATATCGCTGTAATATCATTTGAAATACCATCATCATGATCAGATCTGTCATAGGTCATTTCTTGGAATCTTGTCACTTATATTATGCAAAATAAAACACAAGTCAATTGAAAACTCAGCCTCCTGACTTCTTGGGATTTATTAGGATAGTAACATCTCACCAGTGTTAAAAAGACAGTTTTTTCCAAGCTCTTGAGACAAAAACTTGTTGTTAAAGGCATTGCTTCATTTGGTTTTACCTTAATAAAACTTAATTTTCCTCCATTTTGATCACAACCATGCAACTTTCACATGTTTTTTGTTTAGCAACCTCCCGTGTGCATCCATAACTTGATGGACACACCCTATGATCCATTCCTTGATTTGTCAATTTCTCCACGTTCTAGGTACTAACATCATTGGCGCCCATTCCTTGGAAGAGATGGTTTCTAAGCTGAAGAAGCCCAGACGAGTCATGCTACTGGTCAAAGCTGGAAATGCAGTAGATGCCTTCATTGATAAACTGGTCAGTGTGAAATATAGCTGCAGTATTGAAATTGCAAATATCTACTTTATGAAGGCAATATTTATGTTTTCCATAATTTTTCGATTTCAACTTATTTGTTTTTGGTGAGCAATAGCAGTCCCAATGAGAGCTCAAAATATATTGTCTAGTAAATATTATCTTATTGTCTATTAATATTATCTGTGTCTGTAATGCCACAATTTTCACAAATCCATTACGTGTCTGAGTCACTCAGGTCTTCATCACAGCATGACTATAATTTGAAATATTAATATGATATCAATATGATTTTTTGTGATTTTGAAAATAATAATTCAACAGTTTTCACTTTTCAGAATTCAGTGCAATGTAATTTGAATGAGACAACAAATGAAGAAATTAAACTATTATGTTACTTTTTAGATTCCTCTTCTTGAGCCAGGGGATATCATCATTGATGGAGGGAACTCTGAATACAAGGATTCTATTGTAAGTATTGACAGCTGAATAAATAACATTATTATGAATAAATGTAAAAAATAACACGACTGTTTTTGTTTGGGATCCCTGTGCTGCTCGACAAAAGTTGAACATCACGTTATTTCGTATTGCCGTGAACGATGTCGTGGAAAATGATTATTTTGACGTGAAAGTATGCTGTGTTGAGCCGTGACATTTTGTTGTTTTGTCGTGAAAACTGGTTATTGTGACGTGAGATTTATTGTGTTGTGATGTCAGGTGAGTGAATTCTGTGTATTGACGTGACAGTTGTGGGCCACCACAATTTTGTGTATTGACGTGACAGTTGTGGGCCACCGTAGCTATGTAGTTGAAGTTCACATCAGGGGCCAGTTATATGATGTCTGGATAGCACTATCCACCAGATAAATCCCTATCCAGCAGATACATTGTAAAGAAAATATTTGCAATTGATAACTTCTATCCAGTGGATAGCTTTATCCTGGCTTTGTACAATGGGCCCAAGATCTTTGTATTGTACTGAAAGTTTTTGTCACATTCTGTATGTAAAAGTCATACATTTTCAATGCAGTGTGTTGTACCTGATAATTACCTTGCTCAACACAAGAATGTCTTTAACATAATTGTACATAATATTACAATGTTTTCACATAACTAGCTATCTCAAGCTAATGAGTTCTAAAAAATTCTAATGAGAATTGCACATGGGAATGTACGATTTGACCCACAAAGACAAAGGCAAGTTTGATCAGCTGATTATTGTAAATGTAAGCTTTCTTTTGTCTTTATGCAGCAAAGCATACATTTTCATGTGCAGTGCTCATTAGCAGAACTTCTTTGGCTCATTAGCATTTTTTAGAACTCATTAGCATAAGATAGCTTGTTATGTGAAAATGCTCTATAATTATCTAGATTTAGAAGTCTAGATTTCAAACAATTATCAATGATAAACATATGTTGGCTTTTTCAGAGACGTTGTAAAAGTCTTGAGGAGAAAGGCATGTTGTTTGTTGGCAGTGGTGTGAGTGGTGGTGAGGAAGGTGCTCGCTATGGCCCATCTCTGATGCCAGGGGGGTCTGAGAAGGCATGGTAGGTCATATAATAATATTAGACAGATGTAAATTGAGCTTGTGCTGAGCAGAAGAAAATCAATTTTTATGAGCAAAACCCACATAGCTTGTTGCTTTAACATTTCTCTAATGTAGACAGAGTTCTACTTTTAATAGTACTATACTTGTACCCAATATGAATCCCTGAGGTACACCACAGTTGCCAGCTGGAATCACATACTAGTAGGGGAATCAATCACAAATGATGTTACCATTAGAGCAAAGATGGCACAGTTGGCTAGTGTGTGGACTTCTTTGCAAGGGGTCCTGAGTTAAATTCCTAGTGACACCAAATCCTTATTTTGGCTTCTTTCCTTTCCATAAAGCTTGTAGTAGCTAAGGCGGTATCCGGTCAACTCGCCTACAGACCGAATCGCCACACTCTCCACTGGTCAACTCTCCACTGGTCAACTCGCCACAGCAAAAATATTAACTATTACAAACTCGCCTACATACGAAAAGTGGTTTTAGAGTTTTCTTAGTTTTTACAATAAAAACTTTGAAAGAAAGCTTATGGTTTATGATTATTGTATTTTTCCAATCGAATGTCGGTCAGAGTAATTTCAATAAATTCTGTATTTTTAGGCTAGTACATACCAAGCCCATTTTCTGTGTTTTTTAGGCTACATATCAAGCCCATTTTCTGTGTTGTTTTTTTTAATGCAGCTACATAACAAGCCCATTTTCCATGTTTTATTATCATGAATGATAATTTCTGTGTTTTTAGGCTACATATCAAGCCCATTTTCTGTGTTTTTAGGCTACATATCAAGCCCATTTTCTGTGTTTTTAGGCTACATTTCAAGCCCATTTTCTGTGTTTTTTTTTAATGCAGCTACATATCAAGCCCATTTTCCATGTTTTATTATCATGATAATTTCTGTGTTTTTTTAGGCTACATATCAAGCCCATTTTCTGTGTTGTTTTTTTTTTAATGCAGCTACATAACAAGCCCATTTTCCATGTTTTATTATCATGAATGATAATTTCTGTGTTTTTAGGCTACATATCAAGCCCATTTTCTGTGTTTTTAGGCTACATATCAAGCCCATTTTCTGTGTTTTTAGGCTACATATCAAGCCCATTTTCTGTGTTTTTAGGCTACATATCAAGCCCATTTTCTGTGTTTTGTTACGTTACATATCAAGCCCATTTTCTCTGTTTTGTTAGGTTACATATCAAACCCATTTTCTGTATTTTTTAGGCCACATATCAAGCCCATTTTTCAGTCTATTGCTGCTAAAGTTGGCAGTGAACCGTGCTGTGATTGGGTGAGTAATACTGCGCTTACTACTTATCATAATTCAATGATAAAATAAAATATTATTTTATGATAATTTACAAATTTAGTAACTCGAAGTGAGGTTGAGGAAATGTCACGCAATCTCAACCTGGCTACAACTGCAATATCATATGATTGTGTATTGGCACTAGTGTCTGCAGCCTCCTAGATAACAATTTGTAAAATGAAGTTCAAAGTTGATATTATATGAGTGTGTGCATTATTCTGCCTTCAGGTTGGTGGCGATGGTTCAGGTCACTTTGTCAAGATGGTTCACAATGGCATAGAATATGGAGACATGCAGGTGATTAAAATTTATGATTATAATTAATAATAATCTGTCTCAGTCTGTCACTAGTTTAGATGTCAAACTAGTTTAACTTTTAGTTATTTTAGACAGCTTGTACCTAACTTCCTGGAAAATGTTTCATTGTAATTTTATGAATTCAAAATGTAATATTGAGGTACTAAATATTTTAATTATATGTCTAACTGAATATAATTAATATTATCTTAATCAACAATGTGGTTCAAAATGTAACTCACACACTCACTAATCCAAAATTTACCATAATATAACACACAGCATTGTTACACAGTCCTTCATTTTTTTTGCTGACTGGGTGGAGTAGAGGGGGGTAGGAATGTAAGTACCTGGAAAAACATCCTTGTGGCAGAAAACTACACAACAACAAACAAACTTCTTGACAGTTCAAATATCAACTGAGCCAATCCCTGATTCAGAACTGGATCACAGCTATAGTGAAAGACTAGGACTCTCAAGTGTTCCCAATTCGCCTGGGGCCAGTTAAGGAGCAGACCCAGAAATCTTTCAGGGGGTGTCCCGTGAAACAAATTTCCTAAATAAATTTTCATTTAAAGAAAACTTGAAGAAGGATCTATAAGTATGTCATAATTAGGACCACACAGAACTTTTATCAAATTTATCCACTGGATCAGGATTTATTTGATGAAAAGGCCTCATGTTGATTCATAGAAGTTGCTCTTGACTATCCTTTCACTCCCTCGGGCTTTCCTTCATTTGGGCTGGCATCCTTCACTTCTTCTTGCTTCCCTTCATTTGGGCTGGCATCCTTCACTTCTTCTGACCTAGTACGTTCTTTGGAAATCTAGCCAAGTATTTGAGAGGAAATTGGAGAACCACAAAAAAACCTTTTGCATTCCCTCATCCTGATTGGTGTCTGATTTTCACAGAGGCTGACTATCTGTTTTGATATGACTGTTTATAATTATTATTAAAAGTTTTTTTTATTTACTCTTTTAGCTTTGCTGTGAAGCTTACCATTTAATGAAAGATGCTCTAGGCATGTCCGCTGATGAAATTAGCAAGGTACCGATCATCATCTCATTCAGCTGTTATGATTTATTAACACCAAATGAATGCTCAGTGCAATAACAAGGCTATTGTTATCCAATCGACATGTTGTCCAATATAACAGTGGATTTGAATTCTTACAAATAAGCATACTAAGATAAACTTGATTTATGCAGTGGTGATCACAGGAAAAAATAATTGAAAACCAGACATGGCTTTGATTGTTTTTTTAAGCTGTCTTATTAAAGTGGATTTCATAGAAAAACCTAATATATTGTTAGGTTGCATTTATTTATTTCCAGACCAATTTTCTTTTTCTTTCTTTTTTTTTTAATTTCAGTTAAACTATAGAATATTAAATAAAAAACTAAAATCATGTCTGGTGTTTCAATCATTTTTTCCTGTGAGATATATATAGCCAATACAGCAACTATGCTGGGATCTTCGCTAATTAATATCATTTGAGTGATCATAAATGCTGATGCTTGGTCAGTTATCAGATCATTATACTTGATAATTTGCATAGTTCATAATTATAATAAACGTTTTTGTTGATGCTATCAGGTATTTGATGAATGGAATCAGGGTGAACTAGATTCATTTCTGATTGAGATCACTAAGAATATCCTGGCATACAAAGACACAGATGGTAAACCTCTACTGGAGAAGATTCGAGATTCTGCCGGACAGGTATGAAACACAATAATTGTTCTTTATTATTGAAGATATGAACTAGTTGCTATAACATATTTATTGTAAATATTTCACTTTAGTTATTAAATGTCTTCACAAGTATTGCAGCAAATTACAAATAAATTATTTATAATTACAAAATTGAAAATAGCTTGGCAAAGATGTTTTGCGGTATTAACCTAGCTTGTTCAAATCCTGACAACTTTTTTGTCAGCTATTAAATCGCTATTAAATCGCTATTATACATTCCCGCATGCAAAACTCATTAGCATAGGATAGCTCGTTATATGATAACGCTCTATTGTATAAATTTATATTTTGTTTACAGAAAGGCACAGGCAAATGGACAGCAATATCAGCTCTTGAGTATGGGATCCCTGTGACTCTTATTGGTATGGAAACAATTTATTATTACTAATCCATATTCATATCAAGATGCTCCCTGACTTTTATTCTGACTCGCAATATTCTGTTGTGATTTGAGTATCAATACAGCAAAAACCATTTGAGAGTTTAATATAAACGTTTGGATCATTTGTTTGGATTTTTTTTACTAAATTAAATGTTGTGTTTTCAAGGAGATCATTCATTGTTTTACTCATTAACCAATGAAAAGTCTCCTGTGATAGCTCCCCCCCTAGAAACGCTTGACATCTCACATAACAACAGATAATTTAAACTGTCTAAAAAAACATCAATTCAAATGTTCTCATTAAACACTGTCTTTTAAGGTGAGTCTGTATTTGCAAGGTGTCTGTCATCCCTCAAAGATGAGAGAGTCCATGCCAGTAAACACCTCAATGGTCCGTCTGTCACACGATACACTGGTGACAAGAAAGAGTTCATTGAACATATTAGAAAGGTATTTGACGAATTCCGGACAGTTGTTATTCTATTGCGTGTTGGGTTGTGTCAAGTTTGTTTTTCACACATAATTACAATAATTATAAGTAGGACAATAACATGACTTCTGGAGGGCATATTGCTTATTTGTGTGCATAGCTACTCAAGAAGTCTATGAGCTATCAGATCAATAGCCAAAGTCTTGTTAGAGACTTGACTTAAAGTTAGGATTTTCTGTTTTTCCTATAAATCACCATTAGCAGAGTGGTGAGATCTTGCCCCAACCTCCTGGAGGGTTGGGTTTCCTGTGGTGGTACAAGGAAGTGAGGAGATTGTTTTCAGTCAGGCTTCCTGTGTTCAATTAAAAATTAACTTGATCAGTTCAGCTCACCCTGCACTCCACTTTAAATCTCAATAGTTGTAATTTAACTTTTATGTAGCGAACAACGTTATTCTTGAGGCTTTCTACATAATCAGTACTGGTATAAGAGTAATATAAAAATTAGGTGAACCTAATAGCGGAGCTCCGATTTTAATGAAATGAATTATTTATTCAATCATTCATTCTTTCATTTGTTCATTCACTTCTAATTATCAAATTCTTGTTCAATTTTTTTTTTTTTTTGCTATGTTATTTTCTTTTCATGATCAAATAATCATATAATCAATTGAAATACACAAAGCTTTATGCATGCGACAACATTTTATTATACGCAAAAATGTGAAAAATATGTTGTTATGCATGGTAAAAATAGCACTTGTCAATTATAATTGATTGTCCAATGAGAAGTTAGAAAAGCACTAGCATGGCTTCTTTGAGTTGTAAACAACGCGCTTCTCGCTTGAAAAAAAAAAATGTTATAAAAATCGACAAAACTTTCACTTTTCTGGTGAAATGTGTAATGAATTACTTATTGGTAATCCAGCTATCTAAAACGGTTGTGAATTTTTAATTATCAAGTGTATAGCTAGTATGAAGTTTTGAAATTTTAACTTGCAGATGAGTACACTGACAAATTCATACAAACGTTTTATTTTCAATAACAAAATCAAAATTACAAGAATCAAATTAAAACACACATAAAGATCTCAACGATGGAGAAATATCTTACAAAAACAAGTAAATATAATTATTGCAAACTGCTTTCATGTGGATGGTAAAAAAAAAATTCATTAAAGATTGTCAAAAAATGTAAACATACCGGCGCCACGTTTCTTGTCCTGTACTGTCACTTTTCCACTGAAATTTTTGTCCTCATTTCTGATTACAATCAGCTTGTTCATGTTTTTAGAATTTTAAAAGTGTCAAAAAACATTTTCACCGCCTCTAAAAAGTTTACACAGTTCAACAGAACGGCCGGCGAAGTATGGCCAGCTCGAGTTGCTCGATCACACCGATTGTGCTAAATTTGCATTTCCATCCACTTCCTGAACTGGCAGTTCTACTTTGTTGACAAACATCGTGTATGAAAAGTTATTTTTCGTTGATAAATCTGCATTGATCCCAAAGCTCTCCGTGTTTATGAATTGCCCGTAAAAATTGATGAATGAACAGAGTAAAGTCATCTTCGTGATCGCGTGTTCGTTTTGCTTTTCACCTCTTTTGAATAGCTGCAAATGTAGGTTTTTTATGAACTTTTGGTTGCCGTCGATTTTACTTTTAAGAGTAGATTAGTCGATGAGTAATGGTTGAAAAACGCCACGAAGAATCCACGAACCCGAAGAATACTGCCTTGTTTACCAGCATCTTGCAAACTTGCAAAATAAACTCTTCCAGAAAATATAATTTGTAAAATCTCCAACTTTGAATGACTTTTAAGCACCAAAGAAAATTTTAACAGCTCTACATGACTTCAAATTAATTTTGACTAGTTAAAAACATCGGCACGGGACTTGTCAGTGTATATATTTTGAAGCTTTTCTTCGTTGAATCGTAGTTCTTTTTCTTTTTGCAAATTCGGCGTACGCGTCTTTGTTTTTCTGTCTCAGCCGGCAGCTTAGCTTTACTATTTTCTTGTTCTTTGTCCAATTTTTACAAATACATTTATAAAAAGTTTCAGTCAGTAAACTGTAAAAAATTGATTGTAAATTTTGATGTGTGGAGATTAGCTAGTAAATTTTGTCAAAGTTTTGGCACCCACTAAAAATGGTCAGCGACCTCGCGCTTGTGGGCACGGACGCCGGACGGACGGAAGGACGTATTACGGACGCGCGGGCTTCCTGTGTCGGTCGACAAAAATTCAGCTCGATGGTTTACCATATTTTCTTAGTTATGGTGCTCCGCTTGCGCGGGCCTTCGGCCCGCGCGGAGCTCCGCTATCAAACACAGAAAACTGTTTTTGATTGGTTTAGTTTGTTAACATTAGTCTATCTTTAATGTAGGCACTGTATGCATCTAAGATAGTATCCTATGCACAAGGATTCATGTTAATGAGAGAAGCTGCTAAAGTGTTTGGCTGGAATCTTAACTATGGTGGAATAGCATTGATGTGGAGGGGTGGCTGCATCATTAGAAGGTTAATAGCAGTCTATGACCTACATATTAAGAAATATCATACACAGAAAACATGTTGTCTGTTTTTATGAATCTCATCTGTCAGTCCATTTATTGCTCAAATTACAAATTGATTTATACTTTCCTTCACACATTTATTTGTTCATTGATTAATTGATTGATTGATTGATTGATTGATTGATTGATCAATTTATTGATTGACTTAGAGACTAATTTATTGATTTGATTGATTGATCAATTCACAACTTTATTTAATTTTTTGCTCTTTCACTCAATAATGCATCATTATTTAATGTTAACAATTTTATTTATTTGTTTATTTCGCAGTCGTTTCCTTGGTAACATCAAAGATGCTTTCCAAAAGAATCATGATTTGGAAAACCTGCTGCTAGATGATTTCTTCAAAGCAGCCATCCATCAATGTCAGGTACATAATTGACCTCTTGTTCCCTTTCTGTCTTTGTCCATCCATATTTCCTTCCTCCCTTCATTTCCTTCCTTCCTTTCTCCCTAACTTCTTTACATCATTCTTTCATTCTTGCATTTTTTCTTCTGTCCTTCCTTCCTTCTCTTCCTTCCTTCTTTCTTTTCTTCCTTCCTTCCTTTCTTCTTTCTTTTCTTTGTTCCTTCCTTCCTTCCTTCCTTCCTTCCTTCCTTCCTTCCTTCCTTCCTTCCTTCCTTCCTTCATTTTATTCATTTATATTTCTGTACAGGATTCATGGCGTCAAACAGTGGCAACAGCAGTAACTCTTGGTACTCCTACTCCAGCATTCAGCACTGCATTGGCTTTCTATGATGGATACAGGTACAACATTGCTATTCATTTATTACTTTATTTTATTTTTTTGTGCATTTAATCATTCATCCTTTTTTTATTTATTCATAAATTATACACTCACAAATTCCTTCTGTTACTCGCCCACTTGTGCACTAATCCCTCCATTCATTCATTAATTCATTCGCTTTTGTACTTTTATTACCTTTCACTCTTTTATTTGCATTTTCATTTAATAAATTATTATTTACCTGTTCACTTATAAATATTTTCATTCATTCATTTTTCTCATTCAATAGTTCAGTCATTCATTTGTTTGTTCATTCAATCATGACAATCATTATATATTCAGTATCCAGTCTTGTATAAATCAATCTGTGTTACCATAGTTGTCTTTTAAATCAATTTGTTTAAATCATACAGATTAACACAAATCAAATCAGTTAAATGTTACTTGTCTTGTTTACTCATCTTTTTATCTATTTAAGGTCTGCAAGTCTTCCAGCTAATCTCATCCAGGTTTGTTACTGTTTTATTCAGCAACACTCAAATTTAATATTTAATTGATATCTTGATCCCAATATAGGTCACTTGATTAACATTTATTTACCTGTATTAGTAATATCTTGATCATTTTATCCAAGAAAGTGATCAAAAATGCAGAAATGGTTCCATGTTTTATAAATGGTGACTCTCAAATTATAAGTCACTGACTTTCCTTTCACAAAAGAATCAAGATAAAGCTGTCATTCGTTCATGATAATGCCAAGGTTTATCAGACTTGGCTTCGCTTCCATTTCATTGCTTACAGAATATGTAGCATAGTTTGCATCTGGAGAGATTTTCTACTAGTTTGTTGTTTGCACTTGTTGATATATGTTGTATACTTGTATGACAGTTGACGGCAAGTAACCTACATTGCAAACTGTAGATAGACAATCTCCATGGAAACCCTATAGGGTGGGTTATGTTGACATTGAAGAGAAAGTCTGCATAAAAAAATGACTGCTCATTTTGTGATACAGCTTGTATGCTTTTTGTGGTGAGCAATTGTCTTGGCATACTTAGCAAGTTTCAACAGAATTTCTGCTGCACTGAAAAATGAGTGGCTGTTTTTTTATGCAGATAAATTTTTGAACGTTTCTTTGTTGGTGGGATTTATGTATGAACCACAGTACTTACTTGTTTTTACCTTTGATATTAAATTTCCTTGAATGCCCAAAACTTGGACTATAATTTTGCACAATAATCAAAGGGCATGAAAGCATAATTATGTAGTACATGATTTGCTCACCATCTATAGGTAGACGTTGCTCTAACTTGCATTTAGACAATGGGAATAATTTGTTTGTGATATAGAAATAGCAACACCGGTAGTTGCTTCAGCTATAACCAAGCTGCTGTTCTTTTAACAGTGCATGTCCACTTTTCTCAAATCTTGCTGACCTCTTTTACAATGAGTAGAAAGAGGATCTCCCCCCCCCCCCCATAACCTTGCTTAAAAGATAAGATAGATATGTAATGTGAGCAGGAGATTTATATACAGATTTGAAGCAGCGAGCTGAAAGTGAGCTGCTTTGAACTTCATACAGATCGGACAAGAACATTGTATTTTATTTTATTTTTATTGCTTGTATTTTGGATTAATGATTCAAAAATGAATGACTTACGATTTGATCAAGATAATTCCGCATAAACTAAATATAACAGCATAATACCAGCAGATCACTTTATATGTATATCAGTTTATGTGGAAGTATCTTGACTAAATTGTAAGTCATTCATTGTTCTAGGGTGATGTACCTCTTCAAGCAAATGGCTTTTGACTTACCCAAGATTGTTTTCATTTCAGGCTCAAAGAGATTACTTTGGTGCTCACACCTACGAGCTGTTGTCCAACCCAGGTCATTTTGTCCACACTAATTGGACTGGAAAAGGAGGAAATGTGTCCTCCACTACCTACCAAGCCTAGACGACAGTCTACTGCTAGTTTATACACCCACAATCTATCAAGTCTAAGAATAGCCTCAGCCTGTCAACACACACCATGTAAACAATGTATGATTTTGTCAATGATATTGCATTTTAATCCATGTGAAAGTACATTATTTTGGAATAGATTTCAGTGACGGGTGTAGGGAGCGGTACATGTGGTGCGCACCCCCTCCTGGAAGGATTTCGAGTCCTTGTTTATAAAATATTTTTTCAAAGTGAGTGACCTCAACCCCATGTTTACTGGGTAGTGCATCGTCTCCTGAAGATGATGCACCCTCCTGGAAATAATCCTGGATATCTCCCTGGATTTTACTCATCTCTACATCTTGCAATTTCTGTGTGAGCCTGAAAGTATGTCTAGAGATGCGACAGTTCAACCATAAAACATGTTATTTTTTTGATGTTATAAACACTTAACCTGAGTCTGTTGTGACTATTTGATGGCAATGTAATGATTCAAACTGGGGTGATTCTTGATAGTATTGAATAAAAAACCAAGCCTGGGGTACCCGTGCTGCCTGGGGTACCTGTGCTGCCTGGGGTACCTGTGCCACCTGTTGTATACATGTAACAGCAGTCAAAGAGCAAAATGTATTCAGACAATGGTTTTACAATAGGTGTATGACTATCCAAATCTCATGCATACATGCATTCTCAATGTACCAAAATTAGAACTATTTCTTAGTAATACGTAACAAATGAATGTTGCAATAAATGATTAATAAATCACAATAAAAACATACCAAGTTGATGTTTGTTTGTTTGTTTATTAATTGAAACGTTTTTGTGTTGTCTTATGAACACTACCATATCCCTATTTTGCAGTACATTTCTTTCAAGGTTATTGCATGTTAAGAGTGCAAACACTAAATGTGTGCAACAGTTGTCACTATTTAGTGGTAAATAGTGCTAATCTAACAAAAGAAAACAATAGAATTAGCAAAAATAGCACTATTTAGTGGTATTTACCTCACCTTTAGTATAATAAAAAATTACAATAATCTGTAAAGAAAATGTATATAAACGTAGCATAATGACATGTGTAAACTGATTCCTTAAGTCGGTCCAAGTTCGTTTTTTGGAATCGGTATAAATGAGGTGATAAAGTGTGATACTGGTATGCTAAAGTGTATTTTACAGGTTATGGGTTTAGCCACTCTAATTTACTTTTGTCCATATTATTACACCTCATTTTGCCTCGTGGGAAATTATTTTTATTTATTTACTCATTTATTTATTTACTCATTTATATATTTGTTACTTTACATATTGCATTAATTCATTCAGTTTCTTCAATTAATTTATCTGGCTAGAATGGTTCTCAAAACCCCCAGAAACAACAAGAATGTACAAAATCCAAGTTCATGTGTATATTGAGTCCAGTATTACTTACACTAGTAACTACTTTACTTATCTGTCATGATTTATTTATGCATATTTAGTTGTTTTATTATATAATTTATTTTTCATTTATTTATTGTTTATTTATTTATTCATTTATTTTTTTCAATATTCATTCAATCATTTATTTTTAAGCTTTTTGTTTATTTATTCATTGATTTGTCTTTTCATTTATTTATCTATTTTCATTTATTTATCCATTTTCATTTAGTTTATTCTTTTATTCGCTTATTCTTTTATTCATTCATTCATTCATTCATTCACTTCTTTGTTATGGTCAAAAATCAAATACAATCTATCGATTTCGGTAAAGCACGATGTAGCTCATTTGACTATTTTTGCGTGAGCAATGGGGCCATCACCAAACATGTCTCGACAGAGTCAAGAGATCTTTATTGAAATATTGTGCATAAATTACTATGTTGATTAGCAGGTCGTCATAAGCGACATCTAACTAAAGACTACTATTTTAGAACTATTCATTTTAGCGTCAGTTTAATGACTTCCGAACTATAAATACGATTCACTTAAATATTCAACTTTTTGTTCGGCGGCTTTGTTGTTTTGACATTAAATATGGAAATGTTCTTGTTGCCAAGGCCGACGACACATTGCGTGACGACAGTTTTTTTGTTGACATGGCAGCAAGAAGCGCTCTGATTGGCTGGAGAAAATGTCAAGATGTATATCAATCACACCCACATTGGTCTTTGTCGTATATTTCTAAGGCTTCGAAGTGGTTTCTAGGGTTTGAAAAACCTCAAAATAATCGGCTTCTTGCTTTGGAAAACATGGCAAATTCTACACAGACTGATGAAATAACTTCGTCTTGTAATGATTCTTTATTGAAGAGAAAAGCCATCAGTGAAATGCGACTGAAGGATCCCAGATTATGGGACATTGTTGGATGGTGAGTTGAGCATGAATAATCACTTCACTTGAACGTTAAAATTTCAGCGTTCCCAAAATCACTTTAATGCAGCAAAATATGCTCCAAAACCTTCAAAATGGAGTAACTTTAATGCTTGCTACTTAGCTGTGTACGTTGAAGAAATAGTGGCTTTAATTTTGAAGCCAAATATCGCACAAAATAAAAACATTTTCCGCAGGGATAACAATTCGGACTTCAGACGTAACAATGTGCTTCAGAGCATGACGTTTTTCGTTACCTATCAAATCAAACATTCTTGCATGTTAAACAGTTTTGGATCAATATGAGTATTTCACTCTCAATCAGCTACAAGTTAGAGCAGATTTTAGAAAACGACGTAAATTTGTCTGCTTTTTTTGGGCATGGATTATACGTACGTCATTACGGAGAAAATATTAATGAATAATTTTCTAGTACCGTGGTTCTCATGACAACGAAGACTATTTGCTTTTACGTAAAATACCTGCTGACTTGAGCATCAAAACAAGCTCAACATCACTCAAAAATATCGTAGGCTAAAAGTATTTTTGTAGAAAAGTGGAGTTTGCTTCGAAGGGTTGGTAAGAAGCAAGGCACATGTTATTGAGAAATGGCCGTCTCCTAGGCAACTCTCAAGTCCTTTCAGTGCAGGTGCTGTCTTTGTGTGATGGCGAAGAAGACATTGAATGCTTTACCTTTTTGTATTTATATTTGTTCTTATCAATGCACTTTAAGATTATTTACAATAAGTGTATTTTCTTTTTGTTCAGTCATTTGTTCATTCATTTACTCATTCATTTATTTATTTATTCATTCATTCATGCATTTTTTAAATCAATTATTTATTTGTCGATCTTTTTGTCATCTAGATTATTGGTTTTGTTATTCTTTTTTGTTTATTTATTAGTTTATATCACGACTTGTGTATTTATTTTGTTATTGATGCTTATCCATTTCTTAATCTATCAAGTTTAATTCGTTTATTTACTTATTTACTCAAAACGTGTTTCTTTATGTAATACTGTAACTTGCTGATCTTTCTTCCGTTTCTTAGATTTGTCAGTTTCGCAGGCCTGTTTTTCGTTTTCTCAATCCTTATTTACGAAGGTTTCGATCCTTCGTTTGGCGTTTGTTTTGAAACGAAACTGAAATATTTTTATGTGTGAAAGATGTGAGGTGAGCCGTTCTATAAAAGGTTTTTGACAAATGAATGGCTCTATTCTTTCCGATGTCTCGTTGCCACAGAAACCGCATTTTCTTTCAACGTTTTTCGAACAATGATGGTACTACTTGTGCGATCAATTTTATTCTATGAAAAATCAACAATTACTCCGTTTTTTTATAAATTCTAAAATATTCAAACGCCACTCATTTTCTCGTTTTCAAACCATAATGCAATCATAAAGTCTTCTGAATCATTATATTTCCCGTTGATTTGCTACTCATTTTTCAATCACTCGCTAGCTCTCGTCTATTTATTCATTCATTCCTCCGTTCTATCGTTCATTAGTTCAATAATTGGTTCATTCCTAGGCCTCCATTCATTCATTCACTTGCTCATTCATTCATTCATTTATATATTCCATTTATTCATTCATTCGCTCATTCATTTATTCTATTTATTCAATCGTTCATTTATTCATTCATTACATTTGTTCATTCATGTATTCATTCATACATTCATTCATTCATCCATTTATTTATTCACCCTACTATTGATTTACTCATCCAGTGATCCAGCCATACATTTATTCGCTCAATTTTTCATTAATCCATTCATTCTTATACGCCATGGTCAATTGTGTGTGGCCGAGTGGTTGAACCTCTCGCCTCTCATCGCTATGGTTCGAGTTCGAGAACCGGCTAGGGCGCTTGATTTTGTGTGAACAGAGTTTGTCATAATCATTTTTCTCTCACGGGGATTTTTCTCCAGATTCTCTGGTTTTCGTCCCTCACTGCAAATCAAATGCGTGCAAAGATAATAATAATAAATAATTAATGTGAATAAAATTATTTATAAAGTGCACATATCCTATGATCGAGGCGCTTTACAAAGATCTCAGATGAGTGTAAAATAATAAACATAGGGCTATTAAGAGAGTGTGAAAACCCCCTCCATTAGTAGAAATGATGGATAATCTTATAGAGTGCACGCACTAAAAGTGTGCAACAGTTGTCACTATTTAGTAGTAAATAGCACTAATTAAACAAAAGAAAATAGAATAGAATTACCATAAAATAGCGCTATTTAGTGACATTTATGTTGCACATTTTTAGTGCCTGCACTCTACTACTATATAATTTTAACACTGTGAAAACGTGATTTATTTATTCAACTAAATTTTAGTTTTACCCATCTATTTAACCACTTGTTTATTCTCTCTCTTCTAGGATGAAAAGCATGTTTGTCAAAGACATGGAATCCGGTGTCCGTAAAGTCGACTTTTACAACTACGTCACTGGCCATCTCGGAAAAATCGGCTACCGTGATGTGTGGCATATTCTAAAGATTGCATACCCTCACGTAGACAGGGTGCGCCGAGGACGCAAATACATGTACTGGGGAATCAGACACGTGGATGACAAACTGAAACATATGAGTAGTTCAGCTTTGAATGATGGAGAGAGTGTTGTCTGTGCCAATACCAGTGGCAATGAACACGATGTTGGCGGCGGGGATGACGAGAAAGACGACGAAAAAGATGCAGAAGATAGTGGCAGCGAGAGCAAGTTCAAGAGCGGAAAGAGTAGCAGGAACAGCAACGCGATCAACAACAACAACAGCATGGATAATTGTGATATTAGTAACAACAGCACCACTTACAATATCACTAACAACAAAGCCAATAGCAGCGACAACAACAAAATGAGCAGTAGCAGCAGCAACCACAGTAGCGAGTTTTTCAACGATGATAACAACAACACTGTCAACGAGAATGATAGGAACAACGGTATCCAGAACAACAAAACGACCACTAACAACAACAACGACGACATTGATAAAATCTCTAACTCTAACAATAACAAAAGTGAGTCCACTAACAACATGAACATCACAAGAAACGATGACATGGGAAAGTGTGATGATGACGATGCTAGTGCCAACGCAACACAGTCGTTGAATTTCCACGACAAGCGTGGTTCGCCATCAGCAACTAATTCTACTTCTGTTTTTGTAAAAAGCGAACAATTCTCGGACGACGAAGAAGAAACCAAACCGCAAGACTTCCTTGTCATGGAGTTCAAAGAGAAGGACGTTTTTGAAAGCTTTGAAGATTATGAAAAGTCAAAAGGTAATGTTGGTAAAGATGGTCGCTCACTTACCCCTCCCCCCACAATTTTTAGAGACCATCCCTCGTCACCTTCGCTTGAGTTCAGCAGGAAGAAAAATGAAATGTCAAATGAAGATTACGGAAAACAAGAAAATAAACTTTTTCCTTCAAGTCTTCTAAAACCAGAAAACATAAACAAAGTTTGCATTCCCCTTATCCATGACGTCAAGAAGCAAGCAACGAAAGGCGAGGCTACTAAACCAATGAAAACCGGTTTTAATCCTGTTATTGTCTCGGTCGAAAGCATTGGAAAAGAAAGGAATCCCAATCTGTTGAATGATGATAAGCTAGTCAACCAATCACAAGACGCCAATGATGGTGAGTTACAGACTGTAGTAGTTCAAGATAGAGGAATTCAAGTGTGTGAAAACGCTTCTGGGAACAACACACAACGAAAGATGCGAAAGAGAAGGCAGAAAGAAGTCGACTGCTCCAAAGGCCCATGCTCGAACATAAGCGAGCCTGTAAGCCGTCTTGCTGTATCGCCTCTTAAGCCGAGAAAAAGAGCCAGAAAGACTGTAGACAAGTCATCGACTTCAACGCTATCTACATCTAAGTCTACAGTTCCTTTAGCACCTAAACCAATGACCGTGAACTCAACGCATCAACAGAGACCAAGTCTGACAAACGTGGTAAGAGTACCTAGTCTTCCTCTGCCGCCATCATCACGAGGTTACACAGCTTCAACTATTGGTGGATCTGTATCTAGTCCCCAGGGCATTGCTCTTCTTACACAAGCTTTGACAAATGCTACTAATGTCAATGCTTCTGCTCCGGCAAAGATGACGTCACCGACACATTTAATGACGTCACGTCTATCTGATGGGAGTTTAAAAAGAACCGACGCACCCTTGAACAGAGTTCGTCACGACCATTTACTGCAGTACAATATCAACGACAACAACAATAACAATAATAATCCTTCCTTAACAAGAAGCTTGCATGAACTGACGTCACGGCAGAACACTGCGCATAACCGACCGGCAAGTGACCAACGGTCGGACTACAATCGTGAACTTATAAGAAAATTACTAGAGGAACACGAGTCGAAAATGAATTCCACAGCTAATTCTAAAGATAGTGATTTACAAGTTATGGTAGACTGTTTGTCAGCTGAAGTCGAAAAGGAGCGAACGATGAGGCTACGACTGGAGATAGAATTGCGCAAAGTTGAAAATCAGCTTGACCAAGAGAGAAAATTGAATGAAAGACTTGCTGCCTTATTAATGAAGAGATAATTTATAGTAGACATAAGTAAATGTAGAAATAGACAATTATAAACAATATGTGTACAGACTCTACTCCCTCTACGTAGCCTGTATGATAAGCATTAATCCAATCGTGTTTGCCGCAGTATACGTAACGTAATCCGCACAAAATCATGCTGCGTGACACAAATTGCGTCTAGATAAGCTAGATAAAAATGGCTAGATAAAGCAATCGCAGGTAAACCAGCAGAATCGCTTTAATTTTGTTTCTTCTGCACAACCAGGTCACAAACAGAAAAATATTATATATATATTTTATATTCAAAAATATATTTCAATAAAGTATTTAATACATTTTACATTTTGTTTGCTTCACTGAGATATTATTTGAATGACTGGAAGTATGAATGGATATATATATTAAATATATATTATTTTATTTTATTTATTTTTATTTTATTAATTATATATTATTACTCGGGGCCCGAGTCATAGTTTACCTTTCGGTCGGTAAGTACTTCATGTATGCCCAGATTATAATCCCTCACATACGGTCTTATCGCTTTTCAGAGATTTTGTGAAGCAGTCCTTCGTTTTTTTTTTTTTACTATATTTATTTATATTATTTATACATTTATACTTTTCATATTTTCTTTTGTAGATTTGTTTATATGCATGTTTTTATAATCAAGGCATACATGAAGTACTTACCTGTGTAGCATGCACAGTTTTGGAAATTTGCCTCGTACTGCGCAAGTCACTCAAAGATCACAGGGAGCCCAATGTCATGCAGAGCCAAATCAAAGTGTCGACGAAAAGCCATGGACCGTCAACAGTTTCGAATCGAGTTGTTCCGCGAACTCCAAAACTGGAATGAAACTCGGATGAGCTCAAAGACTTCAAATGAACTCAAATCAAACTCTCTAGTCGGCACAGCGGCAACAACGCCATTTTGAATCGCTCAAGCAGAAAACAAAGTGGCTTCTTCGCTCGCTTCTTACCACGATAAGTCTGTTTTTGTATAGCAACGATTTGCTATCGAGTACTGAGTAGTTTTTTTAATGATATTTTGTTCATTTAATGTCTGTTTTTTTTACCGCTGTATTATCAATCTTGAAAAATTTACCGGCTACATGGAGTAGTCTTCGCTGTCGAATAAATCGGCAGTTTAGGCAGGCATCGCATACAAAAAAATAAAACACCATGTCAACAACCAGAAGGTCTTAAGTTTATTTTGACATAATAACGTTGTAAAATTGACGAAAGAAAATGAAAATGAAGTCCTAAAGTCCACATAGTATGACACAAATATATAGCAGTTACTGGAGTTAAATTTACACCCAGTGTACTCATATGCTGTAGCAAAGCTGCATATTGTTCATTATGCATTCAAGTCATTTACTATTTATCTACTTTAAAAAGTACTTCTGTTCTCCAAGATTCATGTGTAACTAGCCCAAGTAAACACCTACAGGCTGGACGTCTAAATTTCCTATATAACCATCGCAGACATTATCGTACAAGAGCTAACTGCTTAGTACATGATTTTTCATAAAACTGCCTCAGAAGAATCTATAATGTACCCCGAGTAAACGCCTACATGGCGTCTAGTTTTATTTGTTAAAACAAATAGGAGGCTTTAACGTGCTTTGTTTAGTACACTACAAACTCATGTAATCTGATTGGCTCTCACGAGTGTTCTAATGCACTTTATAATGTACGGTCGTGCATAACCTATAAAATTCTTGAGCACATTAAACTCTCCGTCGATCCAGAAACACATTTTTATTTTGCCTGTTAACATCCTCTCCTCTGCGGGTAACATTTGGGGAGGGATGAGAACCGATGTACAGAGGCTATTTTTTCTTTGCATGTCTCTTTTGAGATATTTTCGCCATAAAATATAACGTCAGACATTGTTTTTTTGAAAACTCATAAACGGCGGAATATTTTGGCTTGACGATCTTGTAGTGCATTATATATTGCAATTTGTTTTCACGTTGTCATTTTGTTGTCAATGTTTCTTCTTGACGTGCTCTCTCATTCTCCAAGCCTCGATAAATGTTTGCGAACAATGTAAACACTTGAACCTCTCTCCAGTGTGAATACGAAGGTGCCTTTGCAGAGAACAAGACTGTGTAAAAGTCTTGCGACAAATTTCACATTGATGTACCAATTTCAAGCTTATGTTGTGTGTTTTTTTATGTCGATGTAGCGCGGCTGGCTGTTGAAAGGTCTTACCACACACATCACACTGGAATTTCTTTGTTTTCTCATGCGTAAGCAGGTGGTTTTTGAGCAGCGCATTCGCTCTGAACCTTTTTCCACATATTTTGCAGGCAAAGGGTCTTTCTCCGGTATGGACTAAAAGGTGAGTCTTCAACTTGCTGTAGTCCCTGCCATAATAACGACCACAGATCTTACACGTGATGCTATCGCTATGGTGACCTACCATGTGGTCGTTGTAATCTTTAAAATTAAAGAAGACTGCATGGCATTTTCTTCTCTTACATTGAAATTTGACATCCGTGCAAATCTCCTTGTGAACCATCAAGTCTTGGTTGCTTCGGAAAGACAGCAAACATGCTTCACATTTTGGTTTTTTGTCTCTCATGTGCGTGACGACATGCTCACTTAGCTGTCGAATCGTCAAGTACCATTTGCTGCAGAGTTGACAGGAAAAGACTTTGGACTCGTTGTGTGTTTTCACGTGTAGACGCCATGCAAAGTAGTGTCGAAAGGATTGACCACAATGCTCGCATTTCTTCATTTTTCTTGTAGCATCACTTTCATGGCTATCGTTTCGCTGTTTATCCTTTGTAGAATGACTGGCATCAGTTTGCTTTAGTTGTTCAGGATCTTTAGTTTGGATTTTACTTTGTTTTTCTGGTTGTTTAACACTTGGACAATCAAGTCCAATACCATCTGTTGGTTGTAAGTTATTGTGAGTATCAACAGCTACACTGTCACGTTCGGACTGGAGAATCTTAGGGTCATCATTTAGGCTACGATGTTGTTCTGTTGGCTGTTTCTTATAAACTCTATCACTTCTCTCGCCATTTTTCTTTTGGCTCTCGCTGTCATCTTCTGCAAGCCGAATCTCATCAATGCCATTAGTTTCCTTGTGGTTTGGTTCTATTTGCTGTTGATTCTGCTGTTTCTTAGGACTGTGAGTTGGTATATGCTCAACTAGTAAATCAACCGATTCAAACGTTTCTTTGCAGAATTTACAAGAAGCCTGAGTTTTCTCCCCATGAAGAGTGAGATGACGGGCATATTTATCCTTAGTAAAGAAAACATCACTGCAGTAACTGCACTTGAACATACCTCCGATGTGGCGATGTTTCGTAGCCAGATGTCTCTCGAGTTTGCTGGGCGAACTTAGTTCTTTGTGGCAGTAATGACATAAGTACGTTGGTTCTGGAGTAGCACTTTCTTTAACAGCGTCAACCTCCATATCTTGTGAAGCAGTTTTTTCTACAGTGCAGTCTGATAAAGTTGATCTGTTCTTCAGATCGATTTTAATGGGTACTTGACCATTGGTATCTTTTTGTTTTTGTTTAGCAAGATCTGATAAAATAGCTGCTTGCATTGGAGGCAGAACTGTTCCTAGTTTCAGAGATACTGGTTGAGGACTGAGTGATACGGGTAATGTGTTGTTTGGTGATACATTCAAGGTTAAAGTTGAAGAAAGTCTGTTAACGTCGTTGCCTTGTGTTCCATTTATGTGCAATGGTCTTTGCATACGTAGTCCTGGTGCAATACACAATGTTACAGGTGACATGTTGTTTTGCGTCTTAGTCAAGGATAGACGTTGCCCATATGCATAGATGCTGTTGCTTTGTGTTCCAATCATGTGTAATGGTCTGTCCATACGTGGTCCTGCTCCAAGACTAAATGTTGCCAGTGACATGTTGCTTGGCGATACATTCAAGGATAGACTTGGTCTATATCCATAGATATTGTTGTATATTCCATTCATCTGTGATGGTGTTGTGGCTCTCAGTTGGTTTCTATTGCTCTGAGGAGTCTGTGTGGCTTTAATGACATTGTGCAGTTCCTTGTTCTGCAAACTTTGAGAGGTAGTACCTAAAGAGATTGGTTGTGGTGTACTCAAAGATGAATTCTGCGTTTCCTCAACATTGATATTTTGTAAGGGTTTAGAAGCCGTAGAGGGAAATGTTTTTACATGAATGCTTCCTGGTGATGCGTTTTCAGACATCTCTTGCTGCAAATTCCTTACACCGTCAACTTGCAGCCTGTTAATCTCTGATGTTTGCGAGCTGATATAACTTCTGTTTTGCAATGTGTTACTCTGTGAGGCTTGTGTGTTGCTAACATGGCTTGTTTGGAGTGAAGTGTTTCTTTGTAAAACATCAAGAGAGAAATATTGAGTACTTCTCATATTGTCATCGTGTGACCCATTTATCTGTGAAGCTTGCCCGCTGTTAAGTTGTCTATTGTTGTGCAAGGTTGGTGTGTCTTTAACAGCATCACTTGGAGACTCAATAACAGGCTTCGTCTGTTGCACATGAATTAAAGTTGGACTTGGCATGCTTCTAACAAACATCAAGGCAGTGCTTTGTGTTTCCTTTGGAACGTCATACAAAGCTTTCATTTGGTCTTTTAGTCGCTGAATCTGTTCTGTAGTAGTTGTTCTAGTAGTGACGTCTGGCGTCCCAGCCATTTGCATTGGTTGCAGATTTTCAACAGAGTGATTATGTGATTGAGCGCTAGAACCTTTTTCTAGCTTAACACCAACTAAGGCTTGAAGTTGGTTTCTTGCTTGCAGAATCTGTTCGCATGTAGTCATACTCGTAGTGACATCTTGTGACCCCGGCACTTGTAAAGGTTGCAGTTGTTCAAGACAGAAATTGTGTGATTCAGTTCTGCGGTTTTGATGTTGAGCAGCAGCCATGGCCCTAAACCTGCATCTGATATCCTGAATCTGTTCACTGGTAACTCTACCATCAGGATTTTCTAGCCTAATGTCATGCATATTGAGACTGGTTGTAGCAACATCTTTTGGTGGCTCGCTCATTTGGAAAATTATTTTGTTTCCAACCGAGTCACTTTGTAATGCAGAAGCAGGTCTTTTCATCTGCGGTGAGACCAAAGCAGTTACGTTTGTCCTTGTTGATGGCTGGGGACTCATTTCATTCGCAAGATAATCGTCGTCTTCACTTTCACTACTCTCAAAGTCGTTCAGATCATCTGAAAAGTTCGAACATTTCTCGTCATCACTGGAAGCACTGTCTTCAGAAAGCATTTCGTAGTCATCGTTGCCATAGTAACTTGCAGGTGTGGGGTCGAGTTTTCTCTGGCGTGTTGTTTGCCGTAGATGCATAATTTCAGTGTTCCCTTGGCTGCAGCGTTTCAACTCTTCGTACAGTCTTTTCATACTAGACGACATATGTTTATAGTTGTTAATGTTCTTATCCTGATCCTTATTGTTGTTGTTTTCATTGTTCTTTTCGCTGTTGTCTTGTTTGTTGGTATATTCCTGTCGATTTCGTAGCTTCAGAGGTAATGTTGAAGCATCGCTTTTTGTTGTTCTATTGATATAAGTAGTTCTTCGTATCATTGTTGACTGAAAAACAAACAAAAATATTGTCATATCATTGCCAACGTTTTGGAAGGACGCCATTTATCATTATCACAATTTTCAGCAATTCCAGCAAAAACGAGAATGGAAAGATGAAAAATCGCCTTATACCAAAATTTGGTATGTTATCGTTAAAATCGAGCAGTCCAAGAAAATACCAATAACTAACAACTTCCCAAATTGATATGCGTAAAAAGAAATCTTGGGTTTTATTGTGAACCATCTGGTGTTTTATTTGATAAGTTGGTGATACTACCAACATAATAGAGTGCGAGCACTAAAAGTGTGCAACACTAAATCGTGCTATTTTATGCTTATTCCAGAGTGCACGCACTAAAAGTGTGCAACAGTTGTCACTTTTTAGTAGTAAATAGCACTAATTAAACAAAAGAAAACAATAGAATTAGCATAAAATAGCACTATTTAGTGGTATTTATGTTGAACACTTTTAGTGTGTTCACTCTATCGTTTTCTTTTGTTTAATTAGTGCCATTTACTACTAAATAGTGACAACTGTTGCACACATTTAGTGTTTGCACTCTACCAACATTCCACTGTAGTAATATATATTTTTTTGAATATTGGTATTTTCTGGGGCTGCTCTATTTATCAATGACATACAACATTTGGGATATGCTATTTTTTTCCCTGTGCAGGCTAGTGAAGAAAAGACGTTGATTGGACCGACCAAACCAATCTGGTTTCAGCCCATATTCCTCACCACTCTAACATATTGCACCAACTGTTCTTGCATACATACAGAAAAAAAAAGTAAAAACAACAAGTCTTCATCAAACAATGATGTACACTGGATATTACTTGCAGTCAAATTATTTTTTATGTGAAAATAGACCTTATGCCAGTAGGCAGGAAAAAGGAGATCAGCTTTACTGTCATCTACTATAGTAATAATGTGTAGTATCTATTGATTGACTAATAATAAAAAAATAGCCCAAAGTTTTTAGTCCTGTACAATTCCATGCTTTGGAAGTTGTCCTAGAGTGCACACACTGAAAGTGTGCAACATAAATACCACTACCGGTAAATACTGCTATTTTAAGCAGTTTTCTTTTGTTTAATTAGTGCTATTTACTGCTAAATAGTGACAACTGTCGCACACATTTAATGTTTGCACTCTATCCATCACAATTAAGGAAATATGGATTAATTTGTCAAATGAATATTTAATTAAACAAGCTCACTATGTTTCTTTCACATTGAGCACCAAATAGAGGAATGCTCAACATTTCAGGATTGAAGCTACAGTAATTTAACACCCTGAATGACAGTTCTTGAAAAGGTAAAAATTAGTGATAACCCCTCCCCCTCAAGTATTTTAACAAATATAAAAATAAGCAAGTACTCACAACATCTCTGTTATTCAATTGAATAAGCCACAATCAATGAAAAAAAAAAAAAAAAAAAAAGATTGTTTTGATATTAGGACAATAAAATGACTTTTGGACTTTATTTGAGCTTTGTTAGGCTTTAGACTATTTTGTGTTACCTAAAAATAGAGTAATTAAAAAGAGTTATTAAATATTAATATTAAAAATATTAATAATATTTTTATTGTTATTGTTATTATTATATTATTATTATTATTTATTATTATTATTATTTTTCACATTTTGTCTGATAGTACATTATGATTGTTGCCGGAACCAAACCTTGGTCCTTGGGCTTAAAAAAAATGAATTAAAATAAATAAATATTATTATTTTTATTATTATTATTATTATTATTATTATTATTATTATTATTATTATTATTATTATTATCAAATAGAGTTTATTATTATATAGTAGCATCATTTGACCCTGAGCCCAACGAAAAAGTTTTAATTTTTAAAATTGTTGTAAAAATTTTATTTAATCCGCAATGGGCCATTATTGCCAACTGACCGCAAATTTTCAAGGGGGCAGATTGCCATTTGGCCTTCTATAATGATGATAGTGTGTGTTCATCTCAGACCTATATTCAAGTGCCAATCTAAAAACCGTGGCCAGGAGTTACTTTTCAGTTAATGTTCATTAATGTGCTCTCTGTGATTGGCCAAGGAACAATAACAACATTCCTGAAATATTTCTGTCTGGCCACAGCTTTTGGATTCACACTGTAAGGGGGGGTTCATTTATTAACACATGGGGGGTGGGGGTCTGGTCAAATTTCATGTTTACACTTTGTTTTACATTATCTGACCCCCTAGTGTTTTATTGATGATATTACAACCCCCCCTACGATGATCCACAAAATTCGACCCCCCTTCAGAACATATTTAAAATTGTGAAACCCCCTTACCAGGCTTGTAAGAAAAATTTGACACCCCCCCCCCCCCCACCATCCCACAATTTTGCGATTTGTGCTAGTAAATGCATGCCCTCTAATTCTATTCTGTAAACAACAGCCGAAACAACAACATCCTCTTCACCCTGTTCTACTGTTTCTGTTTTGTGGACTGGAGATGAACAAAAGTCAGTATTTCAACAAGCAGAACTATAAAATCATGAATAAAGTGAAACTTTTGATCCATTCAAAACTCATTCTCTCGAACTTATTCTCTGTTTTCACATATCCATAATACCATCAGATTTTAGGGGATAATAATAATAAAAAACCCTGGACCACTGATGGGTTTTTAGCAGCCTTTTTTTGTTGGTAGAGGTCATTTTTTTCACAAAATATTCCGTTTGATTAATTTGAAAAATAAATCAATCAATCAATAGACAACTTATAGTTTTGTGCTCTTGATTCCAAATCTATGAAAAAAATGTTGTAATAAAAAAAAATGGAGATAAATGAGCAGACCTTTTGCTTTTCTGGGGGGTTGCATGTGCACCCCCCTTATTACAGCCCTGAAAATTTTAATCACGCCAAGCCTGATCAATTACTAAATAGTAGAAAATAGTGAAAGACGAGTCAACTCTTAAAAAAAAAACTTTTCTGCACTCCAGTGTTGCCAACCTCGTCTCCAGGGCCACTCTGTTTGCTCTTTTTTTCAAAATGGCGGTCGCACACACATTGACCCTGGCATCGGCTGGTTTGACATGTGATCAAAATCTCCAAGCTTTTTGGAAATTTTTATCACGTGACCAATAAAATCAATATGGCCGACAGACACATGTCAAACCAGCCGGTACCAGGGTCAATGTGCAGAGCTGCCAACCCCTGGCCGTTCCTGACCTTTAAATCGCCCTGGTGTCCGCCATTTTGTTTTCTCTTTCAAATTTTTCGAACCAAAAAAAAAAAATAAAAAAATAAAAAAAAAAAAAAAAAAAAGTTGTACGTATCTTTGTTTACATAATCTAGAGATTCTAGTTTCTATCTGGCTTCTATCCAAGAGGAAATTACAGTTAAAACACAGGAAAATCTACTTTTACGTTTACCCGGGAGATTCATACGTTCGCCCGGGAGACTGTGAGACAAGGCACAAAACCTTGAGACTCCAGGTTTATCCGGGAGGGTTGGCAGCTATGAATGTGTGAGTGACCGCCATTTTGAAAAAAGAGCGAACAGAGTGGCCTTGGGGACAAGGTTGCAGTGTTGCATGACATTTTTTGGTGACTTACTTCACTGAAGTTGATACTTTTTTTAATACCATCAAGATGATGTACTAGAGCTTGTTTAATAGATAAAGGCTGCTTAATAGATAAAAGTATCAAAAAGCCTGCCCATAAGTAGAGTACAAGCCACATAAGCAGGAAAGAATTCTTTTTTTTAAACTCATTTAGTGTATTTAGTGCTAGATAAGATTTAATTATGCACAAATACTTCACCAAGGCATAAATTCATTTAAGGTAGTTCGGGATCCACACTTCCCGCCGATAGAATTTTTTTAAACTTTTTCTACATAAGAACTGACACATATGAAAAACAAAAATGAAATAAAAAGTAGGGGTCACCGCGCTTGTTTTGGAACTGTGGGGGTGGTAAAAGGCCCATTTTTGCCCCATTTCAACTAAAAGAAGTAACATCAAATTTGTTGAAAGTTATATTCTTGCGAACGAATTTGAAAGGTTTTTACAAATCTGCTATAAGAGTCTGACAAAATGCTCCCTTCGCTATAGCTCTCATGAATTTATTCCTTGGAGAAGACATCGACTGAGATATTTTACGGAAATTTAAAAGAAGAGCTTCATTAATTTTTTGTACACTTTACCCCAAAAAAGTCAAAATTACAATGTTTTGCTCTCGAAGACCATGTATTTTTCATTCCAAAATTTCAAAGCTGGGTTTATGCCAAATACAAAAATGGAAAAACAATCGGGTGTCATCGTGCTAATTTTAGAGCTATTAGCAAAAAACGCGCGGAAAATAAGATGATTTCAATGTTTTGGACGCGCGGGAATGGGCACTAGCTGCTTTTGAGGCCCGTATGCAATGATATGATGTTATTTTTTAACAAAAAGTTCAAGAATTACCATATTTTGGCTCTACCACAAAATGTCTTTTTAACCGCAAGAGAAATTTTATTTGATTTCCCATGCGCGAGCAGGATGCGCAGTAGCAAGGGTCCCGAACTACCTTAAGACAGCTTTTATTTCAATTCCTTTGTGGTATTGTGTTTATGCCTCGATGAATTCTAGTAAGTGCATAACTAAATCTTATCTGACACCAAATATTAAGAATAAATTATTCTTGGCGTTTATTGCAGGGACAGCAGAGCAGTTTTTAATTGGGGTATCTAAACTTCATAATATTTCTAATCCACCCTCCCCCCACCCCTATTATTCATCTACAAAAAAATGAAATATTATCAATCAATCTCAAAAAATTGGGGGGGGGGGGGGGGGGGAGGGGGAGCTGTAGCCATCCTATCTCTGACGTCCACTCTACTTCATAACAATGCAAATTTAATTAGAATTTGCACAAAGTTGTACATTTTAGAGTGGACGCACTAAAAGTGTGCAACATAAATACCACAAAATAGTTCTACTTTATGCTAATTCTATTATTTTCTTTTGTTTAATTAGTGCTATTTACTACTAAATAGTGACAACTGTGGCACACTTTTAGTGCGTGCACTCTACTGTTTGACTGTACATGCACGAATCATTCGATTTTTTTCATCAATAAATAGAATATAATGATTGTTACGCCATGTGGGCTCTATGGATGTCAACACAATCGATCGATAAATCGATGCAAATACAGAATCAGATGGAATCAACTCGAATCAAATATCGCCAAAAGAAAAATATAAAGAAAATCAACTTAAAGTTTTAAATGCAAACTATTTTTTTTAGAGGTAAAATACATTAAATTTCCCAAATTAGATGTTGTATCTAGCTTGAATTCCACCTGATAGTGAACTCGTGCAAATGTGCGCGGTGTCGGCGATAATGTTAATCTATTCAATTTTAACATTTATTGAGTTCAAAATAACATTACAGCATAAAGAAACCTTACCTTAAACTCCACGACAGCTTTGCACGGTGTATTTTGCCATATACAATGAAGAAAGCGCTCATAAAACTACGTTTAGAGAGCTTTGAACAACAAATCCTTTCAGGATTTGGCGCCAAATAAACTACTTGACCTAGGGGAGAGGAGAGGGGAGACAGTAGGGGAGGGGTAAATTCAAGATGGGGAGTAATGGGAAAAACCCACTTTATCATCTCCGCAGTTCCACAGCAAATTGGCAAGATTTGAGTTACAAAGTATGGATAACTGTTTGTTTTTCTTGTGTTGAGAATTTTGTACTAGCTCTATGATGATGGTAAATTCGGTTTCTCCCTCCCCTCCCTATCTCAAAATTAGCCCACGCTCCCAACTCCCCTCTCCACTCTCCTAAGTCAAGTAGTTTGTATTGCACCAAATCTCTAGAGATTTGTTGTTCAACGTGTATAGCTTCTTTAAGCCTAGTTAATATTGGTGCTTTTTTCTTTGTATATGACAGAATATATCGTACAAACCTATCGTGGAGTTAAAGGTAAGGTTTATTTATTCTTTCGTGTTTTTTTAAATCGATAGATGTTATATTTGCCCGAACTTTTATAACTTTTTGCACACTCACGTGTGCACGTTTAAGGTTCGAATTCAAATTTAAGAATTCTAATTTGGCAGAATTAATGCATCTCCAAAAAAAGAAAGAAAACGCAAACGTGTTTTGATTTAAAGCTATGTTTGCTTTTGTAAGCTTTATATCACTCTTAAAGCAGAAATCTTAAATTGAGCAAAAGTTTCTTATTTCTAGATCCTGAAACAAGATCGCAGATCTTAAATTAAGCAAAAACCCATTGTTTTACTTAATATAAGATCTGCTGTCTTGTCTCAGGATCTAGAAATAAGAAACTTTTGCTCAATTTAAGATTTCTGCTTTAAGAGTGTATCTTTGTTTTGGTGATATTTGATTCGAACATGATTTTGTTTCATTATAGTCGGTATTATTACTGATCGATAAAATCGATGGAAAACACTATTTCCCCGTGAGGATCGATAAAGTGTAGTCTTAGGATTATTAGATTGTTATGTCTCTAATCAGGAGCGGATCCAGGATTGATTTCAGGAGAGGGGTGCATCATCTTCAGGATGGGTTGCACTACCCAGTAAACATGAAATACTGAGGAAAAAAATATTTGACAAAACAAGGACTCGACATCCTTCTAGGAGGAGGTGCTCCCCCTTGCACCCCTTCCTAGATCCACCACTGCTGATACTGTACTCTCTCCGCCCAGGGAATAGCGTCCATCAAAATCAATGGTGCAGATATAGCTTGCTGATTTTATTATCTGGTATTGATTACTATTATTATAATTAAGCTAAAATGTTGCTATTGTAGATGGAAAACTGGATGAGATGTTTCGTGTATGCCCATAATACATTTTGATTTGTTTTTCAATTACCGCTGTCCGGTTGGCTCAGTTGGTTGAGCATCGGCTATTGTGCGGGAGGTCACAGGTCGATCCACGAGGCTGGACCTATATACACTCAGGGTTTTAATTAATCAATTGAGGAGAAATTGCTGCCTTATGTTTGTAATCGTTTGTATGGTTCGAATTCCATTGCTTCTTGATAAAGGACAGTGTAAAAAAAACAAAGCTGTTGCGGTGTCCCTGCCCTCATTTGAAGGAAAATCTAATAAAATGATTATTGCGGGTAAATATATTTATTGTCATTGAAATCATTTGTATTTGAATATTACAATTGATTTTATTTGCATCACAAAACCTACCTCTCAAAAACAAAACAAAAAATTAAGATTATGGTTATTGTGAAAGTGGTGAATGGAGTTTGAATGTAGAATGTAGTTGTGAAACAGTATTAAAATAATGCAAGTTTGGGCAAATTCGTTGTTTTTTCCAGCGAAGAGCCTGTGGCCCAGTTACTGTTATGCTGTCGCGTGGAATGAGTGTATAACCACAATAATTTCACTTACCGTAACCCCTAGAGTTTTGATACCCTGCACCCATGAGTCAGTACAAATAGGAGAGAAATACTAAATCTCAATTTTTTAATGTTATATTTTCAAGTACGAGCCTGATTTAAGGGGGGAGGGGGGTTAAATAAATGTAATAATGAATGACTTGTCTGTAAATAAATATTGAGCAATGCCATTAGTATATGGTACATGTAGAATAAAATCGAGCAAGTCACCAAAAAGCGAGGGAGGGGGACATAGTGTAGTGATCACAAATCATGGAGAAAGTTTTAATGGTTTCACAAAAACAAAAAACAAAAAAAAAAACATTTTTTTACTCAGACTTTTTCTCTTCTTGTCTAGGCTTTATGCAAATTTTTGTTTGTTTGGATTTTTGACATGCACATTTTTTTAACAAAAAACTGCCTTGTATAGCCAAAACATACAAACATACTAACATACAAACAGCTGCAGACTGGTCAACAATCTGTCACACACAGGAATCCCATGGGCAACACAGGGATCCCAATATTTTAACAATTAGCTGGTGTAATTCAATAATTGGTTTAATGATTTAAGGTGGCTCCATATAATTTCAGAGCACGCGCTCGTGCATGACCACTCACATGCGCACACCTCAAACTTGAAGAATTTTTATTTTGATGACGTCTTGAAAATATACAACACATGCTTTTTTTAAAAAAAAAAAAAAAAAACCTCAAAATCTGAGCGGTAATATTTTTTGCAATTTTCAGAATATTATTTTAGTGGTATAATAGAGTAGTTTGAAAATTTTCAACGATATTCCAACTACAGAATTTTTCTAATTTAGCAAAAACCATTATTAACGTTATTTCTGAGGTTCTACAGTTGGGATTTTTTTGTCTTTTTTTTTAATATATGCTAGGTCATCGTACTGAAATCCATATATATACATTGTTTTCAAAAAAAATTACCCCTTAAAAATAGAGTTTTTAATTTTTCTACGTTAAAAATAACTTTATTATGACAGACATAGTGTTGCTATGGTGACCGGTCAAGGATCATTTGTGCAAAAACTGAATCTTTGACTCAAAGTCTTTGAAATATCGTCCTCCCATGAGCTTTGGAGGCAGTTGATATTTAATGAACTTCTGAGATCCGAGACGCTCTACTATATGGAGCCTCCTTAATTCATAATTTCCTTCATGGTGGATAAGAGTGGGATAGCTTTACATAGAGAAATCAAGAAGTGGGTGGATCCAGGGAGGGGGACTGAAGTGACTTTCCCCCCCCCCTTAAAAAAAGTAATATTTTTTACTTCTTTTATAATTTAAAAGCAACTTTAATTTTTTCATTTCATTTACTGAAATAAAATGATTAATATCAACCGAATAAATTTTGAGTGTTTTATTCTCATAAATGAACTGCAATGAATGACGTACTAGAAAATGCTAATGAGAATACAAAAAGGGATATAACGAAAATAGTTAGGAATATTCCCTGGTCCCCCTCCTTTAAAAAATCCTGGATCCGCCACTGTTGCCTTTACATTTCAATTATAGTTCTAGAGTGGTTTTCTTACCGATTAACAGGTTAGCTCAGTTGGGATAGCGTTGGCTGTTAACTGGGAGGCTGCGGGTTCGAAACCTCAGCCGGACCATCACACAGGGTCTTTAAATAATTGAGGAGAATAATGAGTTTATAATTGTTAGGCTACGCGTCTTCTCGGATAAGGACGATAAACTTGAGTTCCCGTCTCTCCACACTCCACATTAACCATATATATAGATATTTGCGCTTTATAAGTGTTACACTCGATGGCCGAATAAAGGACTAGATAAACAACGATATCGGATTGAACCTGTTTACTGACTCGTGGCCGCCATCTTAAATACCACAGGTAACCCAAACATAACACAGGGTTCCCAGGACACTACATCTCCCCCTGTTTTCAGAAGCTATTTTACAACAACAAATAACAAGCATTCCTAAATCAAAAGTGTTCAAGTGTCTCTAATCCTAAATGTTCAAAATCTAAAGTGTTCAAGATAATCAGACACATGTGATAACAATGCTAACAATAAGGTCTCTGGTTATGTATCAGTAATTCATAAACAGTGTTCATGTCTTTGTCACAACATAATCATTCAGTCGTGTTGGGAGTTTTCTTGTCCTTTGTGGTCTTGCTCCACATGGTTGCTCAGTTGGAGCCTGATTGGTGTGCGGTTGGTCGGTGTAGACCTCTCTAGGCTCAGTATCTTGTGAGGCTGGACTTTCATACCTCTCAGGGATGTCTTCAACTTCACTTGTAGTGGAGTTCTCTGTGATGTACTTCTTGACATGACTGGTGTTCCTGGAGTACTGTACTCCCTCTGGGCTTTCTACCAGAAGGCTGTTCCCCTGCTTGTCTACCACTTTGTATGGTATTGGGCTGAAAGTAGTTGTCAGCTTGTTCTGTTTCTCCTGTCTGACGAGTACTTCATCTCCAATGTCTGTGTCAGAATACTTAGCTCCACGCCTTGCATCAGCATAGGCCTTATACCTTGCCTTCTGTTCTGCATCTCGGTCACGAACTTCTTGTTCCACATGTACATCTCTCAGCTCGGGCAATTTAGTGCGTACTTTGCGACCGAACAACAACTCTGCAGGGCTCATTCCAGTGGTAGGATGTGGAATGCCTCTATATGCAGTCAGGTATGTTCTGAGCTCTCTTTTCCAGTCTTTCTTCTCTGCATCAGCAATTTTCAACCTCTTCAGAAGTGAGCTGTTCTGGCGCTCCACCTCTCCGTTGGCTTGGGGCCATTTTGCTGTGTTCTTGTGATGTCGAATTCCTTCTCTCTCCATGTATTCTGCAAACTCTGCGGCTATAAACTGTGGTCCATTGTCTGATGTCAGACTCTCAGGTAGGCCATGTCTCAAGAATACTTCTTCTAAGCAGGTAATAATCTTGGACGTCACAGTTGACTTTAGAATGTCTATCTCATAGTATCGACTATAATAATCGACTACTACCAGAATTGATTCACCTGATGGCAAGGGTCCTAACAAGTCCACTGCCAAGTTTCTCCATGGTCCAGATGGGAGGGTTGTACTCCTTATCGGCTCCGGGGGATCAGGTCGGCTGACAAGTTGGCAACCATGGCAAGCTTTGCAGTACCTCTCTACATCCCTTTCCATCCCTGGCCACCAGACTTTGCTGCGCAACCTCTGCTTGGTGCCAGTTATGCCTAGATGACCCTCGTGGGCAAGAGACAACAATCTAGGTCTGAGCTTCACCGGTACAACTATTTGTGGTCCTCGAAGCACAAGCTGTCCAATCACACAGAGTTCACTGCTTACAGGTATGTACTGCTTATGTTTCAGCTGTTCCCATGGTGTCCCGTTTATACACTTCCTGACTTCGCTGAGCTCTTGGTCATCAGCCGACGCTTCTTCAACTTCGCGTGTCGTCATGGCTTTTGGTGTTGCTGAGATTGCAACAAACCTCACATATTCCTCCGCCTCTGCACTATGTTTACTATCACCTTCACTCTTGCTCAATAGTCTTGATAGTGAGTCTGCAATGTTTTGTGCACCTGGTTTGTATTTCACCTTGAAGTCGTATGGCTGCATTCTGAGTACCCATCTTTCGATGCGCGCACATGGTCTTGACTTTGGCCCGTAGATGACCTCAAGAGGTTTGTGATCTGTAACCAGTTCAAATGCAATGCCGTACACATATGGATGGAACTTCTCACAGGCCCAGACAAGACCGGGGGCCTCCTTTTCCGTCTGTGAGTACCTCTTTTCGGTGTCACTGAGACTGCGACTTGCATAGCTAATGATTCTGGGGCCATCTTTTTGTTGTTGGGTAAGGATTGCTCCTAAGCCCACTGGGCTGGCATCTGCTACGACTGTCGTTGGGGCTTCTTTGTCAAAGTAGCCCAGAGTTTCTGCACTGGTGAGTCGTCTCTTCAGTTCCTCGAATGAACTCTTCTGTTCCATTCCAAACTCAAATGGAGTTCCTTGTTTTGTTAGTCGTCTCAGAGGTTCTGAAACAGTTGCCAGGTTGGGTATGAACCGTCCACAGTAGTTGACAAGGCCTAGGAAACTGCGAACTTCAGTAGCTGTGCTCGGCTCTCTTGCTTCCAAGACCGCTTTTACTTTGTCTTCAGCGCAACTCATCCCTCGTTCTGACAGAACCATGCCAACAAACGTCAGCTCATCCATGCTAAATTGGCACTTCGCAGCATTCAGGGTTAATCCGCACTCGCCCAGTCTCTTGACAACTTTTTCTAGTCGAGCATCGTGTTCCTCCTGATTTTTCCCGTGTACTATGATATCATCTGAAATGTTTTGCTGACCTTCTATGCCAGCTAGGGCTGTCTGGATTTCATGCTGATATTGCTCAGAAGCTGAACACACTCCGAACAACAGTCTCTTGTAACGATAGAGTCCGCAATGAGTAGCAAATGTAGTAATTCCTCTTGAATCCTGGGTAAGGGCAATTTGGTGATACCCCCACTTGAGGTCTAGCTTGCTGAAAATCTTGCTACCACTCAGGTCTTGCGTGATCTCCTCCACTGTCGGTATTGGATGTCTTTCTCTCTGTATTGCCTCATTCGCCCTGCGCATGTCTACGCACAGACGGATGTCATTGTTGGACTTTGGTACCACTACGACCGGATTGACCCAAGGAGTGGGCCCTTCTACTGGTTCTATGATGTCCATGTCGATAAGTTCCTTTACTTTCTCTTCGACCTTCGCTCTCAGGTTGAACGGAGTTCTTCTGAGTGGTTGAGCCACTGGTTTCACGCTGGGGTCAATGTGTAGCTGTACTTCGCGGTCTTTCAGTTTGCCGACGCCTTTGAAGACCTCTGGGTACTTTCGCTGTAGGGACTCTCCGATGTTTCTTGATTTCACATCTACTGTTGCAATGTCTATGCCTATTTTCAGCACTCCAAGCTTCATGGCTGTTTCTCTTCCAAGGAGTGGCTCTCCCTTCTCGCGGATCACACAGAACTCAGCTTCAGTGCTGTTGCTACCTGCAATTATCTTTGTGTTGAATGTTCCAATGACTTCCAATGGCTTATCAGATGCGTAAGTATAGAGTTTCCTGTTTGACTTTGTTGACTGACACTCTATCTTCTGTCTCTTCAGCCATTCCCATGTCTGTTGGTCCACTATGTTGGTGGTAGCACCCGAGTCGACCATCACATCGAGCTGACAGCCTCCGATGGCCACTTTGATTTTCTGTAGTTGGCTGTCCCTCACACTGAATCCATAGAAGTCTTCCTCTGTTCCAGCGTTGACAGCATTGGCTTTACTCCCCCCAGGTCTTCTCCTTTGAGTGGTACGGGGTTTGCTGTTGTCTGATGATTTCTTCTTTGACTTACATTGTGATCCAAAGTGATCTTTTCCACCACATTCATGGCAGGTTTTTCCTTTTGCTGGACAGGTTGGGTCTCTACCATAGTGTCCTGTCTTTCCACACCTGTAACAGGAGTTGTTCTTTGTCTGTTTATGGTCTCTCTCACCATCCACTTTGTTGACATGTTCGCTTTTAGGCTTGATCTCTGTTGGTTTGGACAGTGACAAGGCTTCCAACTGCGTTTCAACTTTTTCACACTGCTCAGCAATCTCTAGAGTACGTTTGAGGGTTAATTCTTTCTCTTCCTCAAGTAGTCTCCTTCGCAGGTATTGCGATTTACACTTTTGGAGGATCTCATCACGTATGTGGTTGTCTGTGTCCCCTCCATAGCCACAGTCCTTTGCTGCTCTTCTCAATCGGGTGGCAAACTGAAGTACAGTCTCTTTTTCTTGTTGCTGGAGCTGGTTAAAGGCATGTCTTGCGTATGCTGTGTTTACTTTTGGCTTAAAATATGCATTGAGTGCGTCCACGGCTTTCTGGTAGTCTTTGTTCTCGCCTGTATTAGCCAAAGTATAGAAGATGTCTTGTACATCTGGACCAGCATAGTGAAGAAGTTGAGCTCTTCTTCTGTGCTTATTCGTATCAGAATCCTCGGAAAGTATCAATCCCTGAGCATCAGCGAACAATTCGAAGGACTTCAGCCATCGTGTCCATCGAGTACCAAGTGTCGAAGGGTCTCCATGACAATCGAATTTTCCAATCACGTTTTTTTTTCTCTTCCGACGCCATTTTTACAAAAATACTTCTTCCAGATTACTCTTTAATGGCTTAAGATTATCCTCGTCGCCAATGTTACACTCGATGGCCGAATAAAGGACTAGATAAACAACGATATCGGATTGAACCTGTTTACTGACTCGTGGCCGCCATCTTACATACCACAGGTAACCCAAACATAACACAGGGTTCCCAGGACACTACAATAAGCATTAAATTACAAATTACTTACCAAGAGTTGTAAGATTGTGGAATAGCCTTCCACGATCAACAATAGATAAGCGTCGTGACTTAGACACCTTTAAGTATATTATTTCAGTTTAAATACTATACATACGCTGTACAATAATATGCACTAATATGTAGCACAATATTACTAAAGGGAAGTGAAGTGGGTACAATCGGTGATCTAGCTGCGCCATGCCAATGATACACAAAAGGCAGAAACAGCTGTCCATAGCTGCTAGTCACACTGACAAACACTTTTCTTTTTTGGTTTGACATACACCCCAAAAAAAATTTTGACATTTTCTGTGAGTCAAGTTTGAGTGCAATTTATGGAAAAGTATTTTTTATGGAAAATTTGTAGGGGGTGCTGATAGAAGACACTCGGAAATGTGTGACCCTCCTCATAGTATAATCCCAACGCATTTGGACCTGCCTAAATGACGGGCCAAAAAATCATTGCGCTCTGCTTAAAACTACTGGCCGTCCTCTCTACAAATAATTAACGACCACTCAAATTGTTGATAATTTGTGAGGAATCAAATTGCTTGTGAGCCTTATTAACCTTAAAGACAAATGGTCTTTTCCACTTGCCTGAAAAACAGTGGCTTTTCCATTCACATTTTTGCTGGAAGTGCTGAATATTGTGATTATCATAAATGGTGAGACTCCCAGAGCTTTCGTGCGTGTTGACAATTATTTTGTTTGTTTTTCAGTCCACCATGATCAGAAGAACTACATATATCAATATAACTACTAAAAGTGATGCTTCAATGCCTTTCAAGCCAAAACATCGACAGGATTCTGTCAACAAAGAAGACAACAACAACAACAAAGAAGACAGCAACAACAATGAAAACAACAACAGCAATGACCATGAAGTGATCATTAACAACGATAAAGATATGTCGTCTAGTATGAAAAGACTGTGTGAAGAATTAAAACGCTGCAGCCAACAGAAAACTGGAATTATGCATCTGCGGCAAAAAGTACGTCAGAGAAAACTCAACCCCACACCTGAAAGTTACTATGGCAACGATGACTACGAAATGCTTTCTGAAGACAGTGCTTCCAGTGATGACGAGAAATGGTCGAACTTTTCAGATAATCTGAATGACATTGAGACCAGTGAGAGTGAAGACGACGAATATCTTGAGAATCAAATGAGTCCCGAGCCATCAACAAGGACAAAAGTAACTGCTTTGGTCTCATCGCAGTTGGAAAGACCCGCTCCTGTATTACAAAGTGACTCGGTTGGAAACACAATAATTTTTCAAGCGAGTGAGCCTCCAAAAGATGTTTCTACAAACAGTCACAATATACATAACATTGGGCTACAAAATCCTGATGATAGCGTTACGGTTGAACAGATTCAAGAAATCAAATGCAGGTTTAAAGCCATAGCTGCTGCTCAACTTCAAAACCGCCGTACTGAATCACAAACTAACTCTGAACAACTACAGACCACACAAGTGACTGGAACACCAAACGCCACTCCGAGTATGACTACCCGTGAACAGATTCAGAAAATAAGAAATCAACTTAAAACCTTAGTTGCTGCTAAGTTAAAAACAAGTCCTGCTGAATTACAAAATCCCTGTATGGAACATCCGCAACCGATACAAATGGCTGGAACACCAGACTTCACTACGCGAACAACTACAAGAGAACAGATCCGAAGAATAAAAGACCGAATTCAAGCTTTGGAAAAAATTCAAGAGGAAAAACAAACGACTGCCTTCCAGATTGCGAGCGTCATTACAAATCCCACTTTGATTGGTATATCAAAGACAAAGCCTGTTATTGAATCTCGAAATGACACTGTTAAGGACACAGTGATCTTACACAACAATAGACAACACATCAATGCACAAGACTCACATATAAAAAGCGTAGACATTGACAGAGTTAGGATTGCTCGGCAAGATTTATCTCTTAATGTCCCACAAAGAAGCATTTCCCTTCAAACAAGCCATGTTACCAACACACAAGCCTTACAGAGTAGCACATCGCAAAACAGAGGTTTTATCAGCTCGCAAACACCAGAGATAAACAGGCTGCAAGTTGACAATGTAGGGAATTTGACTAAGACACAAAACAGCATGTCATGCTCACCAGCAACATTGTGTCTTGGACCAGAACCACGTATGGACAAATCATTACACATAAATGGAACACAAAGCAATGATGTTAACAGACTTGCATCAACATTGTCCTTGAGTGCATCACCAAGCAAAGCGTCACACGTATCACTCAGTCCTCAACCAGTATCTCTGAAACTAGGAACAGTTCTTCCTCCAATGAAAGCAGCAATTTTATCAGCTCTTGCTAAACAAAAACAAAAAGATACCAATGGTCAAGTACCCATTGAAATCGATCTGAAGAACAGATCATCTTTATCAGACTGCAGTGTAGAAAAAACTGCTTCGCAAGATATGGAGGTTGACGCTGTTAAAGAAAGTGCTCATCCAGAACCAACGTACTTATGTCATTACTGCCACAAAGAACTAAGTTCGCCCAGCAAACTCGAGATACATCTGGCTACGAAGCATCGCCACATCGGAGGTATGTTCAAGTGCAGTTACTGCAGTGATGTGTTCTTCACTAAGGAGAAATATGCCCGTCATCTAACTCTTCATGGAGAGAAAACTCAGGCTTCTTGTAAATTCTGTAAAGAAACGTTTGAATCGGTTGATTTACTAGTTGAGCATATTCCAACTCACGATTCCAAGAAACAACATCAGACAGAACTAAATGGCAGTGAAATTAATGGCATTGATGAGATTCAGCCTGCAGAAGATGACAGCGAGAGCCAAAAGAAAAATAGCGAGAGAAGTGATGGAGCTTATGAGAAACAGCCAACAGAACAACATCGTAGCCTAAATGATGACCCTAAGATTCTCCAGTCCGAACGTGACAGTGTAGCTGTTGATACTCACAATAACGTACAGCCAACAGATGGTATTAGACGTGACGGCGCAAGTGGTAAACAACCAGAAAAACAAAGTAAAATCCAAACTAAAGATCCTGAACAACTAAAGCAAACTGTAAATCAAACTAATGACAGTCATTCTACAAAGGATAAACAGCGAAACGATAGCCATGAAAGTGATGCTACAAGAAAAATGAAGAAATGCGAGCATTGTGATCAATCCTTTCGACACTACTTTGCATGGCGTCTACACGTGAAAACACACAACGAGGCCAAAGTCTTTTCCTGTCAACTCTGCAGTAAATGGTACTTGACGATTCGACAGCTAAGTGAGCATGTTGTCACGCACATGAGAGACAAAAAACCAAAATGTGAAGCATGTTTGCTGTCTTTCCGAAGCAACCAAGATTTCCAGGCTCACAAGAAGATTGACTGCAAGAATTTTAAATTTGCATGCGAAAGAAGGAAGTGCTATGAAGTGTTCTTCAATTTTGAGGATTACAACGACCACATTCTAAGTCACGTCAGTGATATCGGCACGTGTAAGTTCTGTGGTCTGTATTTTGGCAGGCGCTATAACAAGTTGAAAAATCACCTCTCAGCCCACACTGGAGAAAAACCTCATACGTGCAAAACTTGTGGGAAGACATTCCGTACAGTTTTGTCTCTCAAAATCCATGTTCTTACGCATGATAAAACAAAGACCTTCAAGTGCGATGAGTGTGACAAGACCTTTCGACAGCCGGCCGCGCTACATCGACATAAAAAAACACACGACATCAACTCGAAGTCAGCATATCGGTGTCACATGTGTTGCAAGACTTTTACACAGTCTTGTTCTCTGCAAAGGCACCTTCGTATTCACAATGGAGAGAGGTTCAAGTGTTCACATTGTTCGCAAACATTTATCGAGGCTTGGAGAATGAGAGAGCACATCAAAAAGAAACATTGACCAAAGAATGAAGGGCTATTTGAATGAAGGTCGACATGAGTAACAGGCGATCTGCATTATGGCGTCATTTTACTGCGACTACCAGCATTCTTTGCAAATTTCTTTCATATTCAAATTATTAATCCTTTCGGAGCTTAACAGAATAATTAGTGCTAATTCCGCTACAAAAGAAAATAAGCAAAGCATTCTGGTTGTTGTAGTATTTGACTCCATAATCAAATCGCCTATTTATTGAGCTGTAGCGCATCAGAACATTCTTAAAACACACACACACACAAAAGACTAAAATTTGCATCTTTGAAGTCATGATTGTTTTTAATTTACATGCATACGGCTCTTGCGCGGAATAGCTGAAATGATTTATAAAGATCTTTATTATATAACATACAGTGTTTCTCTCATGTGATAAAAATCGTATCAACACATGTGTTCAGTGGTGATATTCCTATTTATCATATTTATTATATTGGATTTTTGTTCGACCAATCACAAAGCGAGATTTACTTTTTAAGCCAATCAGAAAGCGACTTTTTGCGAGAATGTTATATAATAAACAGAAGAATACATGGTCGCATGGAGATATGAAATTTATCTTCTTGTGTTCAACTCGCTGCGCTCACTCGTGAGATATCGAGTTGAACACTCGAAGATAAATTTCATATCTCCGCGCGCCCATGTATTATTCTCTATATCAATAATCTATTGAAAACGTTAGTTTGCTCGATATAGATATACAGCCAAATATGCTGTATCACAACCCAATTTTTGTTTTTAACCGGTCTTTACTGGGTCATCAAACAAATGCTCGAATTCAAAATGACGTCATTGCTTGTTGACTCAGTGGTCTGAAATCGTTAAATCCAATAGAAATTAAATTCAAAATTCTTTCCTATCGAAACAGTTTAATTTAAAATTACCTGGTTTTCAGGTATAAAACGCGTTAATGATACTGTTAATAATATTCTTGGCCTTTTCGGGGAAAATCTACTTCTTTCCCTAGATTACAGTCAAAACACCTCAAGCGTACCCACCAAAAGTTCATTATTGATTTCATTCTTTGAATCTTGATTTGATTAATCGATTTTAATATTCAATTTTGAAGTCACCGTTTGAGACAGAAAAAAAAAACTTGGTGGGTGCGCTTGAGGTGTTTTGACTGTAATACGGGTTTTAGAACATGTTTTTTGTAAATTTGAGTTAATTTAACACACGTCCTACCACCATGACCCTTTGCGTTTACAATCGATTGTTGGTGATTCCTTTGATGTGACGTCATAATAAATTAGGGCAATTGTAAACGAGCAGAGCTTTATGTACCACATTTGTAAGTATTTACTTTGAAACAAGTTCTGCCTCTAAAATTGATTTAAGACTATCAGTGCAAAAAGTTCAAAACCTTGGATATGTGTAGTACATACTTATCACATACAGCTTTTCTTGAAATGGTTGTTCAGTTGAAGGTCAATTTAGTCCATAGCAAAGTCATTTGCGTATCTCATGTTTGATGCGTATCTCATGATGACTCAAAGTGTGCAAAATGACATTGCATGTAACTATATATGATATCTGCAGCGTTGTATCGTTATTTTAAGGCTAACATTAAAACAAGAAAACTGAAAATTTGAAAAAGGCAAATGACATTGTTATTTACTAAATCACTATTTCAACTGGACAACCTTCTCAAGAATAGCTGTACATCAAGTAAGACACATCAATATTGATTTATTGGGAAGCGTGGTAGTTGAAATATAATATTTAGTGTCTTTGATGGCTGTTCTACTTTTTTTTGTGATTTACAGTGAGGACACTCGGACAGTGAACAATATGCACTTTTTTGATACTAACATGTTTCCTTAAAGTGAGTGCATTTGGAAGCGTTTTCATTTTGATAACTTAGTAACTTAGTGCATTTGAGTTCAGTCTTACTTTTTAGAGGATTTCAAACAGTCGAAAGCTCAGAAAATCAATAGCGAAATCAAGACAAGTGTTCATGGTTGGAGTGTCTTCGTTGTATAGTGAATAGTATATTTGAACCCTGTTACACTACCACCGTCCGTAATGCAATGAGACATTTCATCTTTTTTTAAATTTCATTCGTGCATGCATCTGTTAATTATTTATGAATTCATTGCTTATTCATTCATTAATTCACTCATTCATTCATTCATTCACTTAGTCACTCATTCATCCATCCATTCACTCATCCATTATGTGGCGTACACTTTTATAAGTTTCTAGGTAGTACTAAATAGTGCGAATATCTAAGTTATTAAAATAGTAACATAGACTATTTGCCAACAATATATACTTCTTTGGTAGTTGATTAATAAATGCTATTGCATTTCTCGCGACAATTTAATTGTATTGTAGAATCTATTAAAAAGTATTTTTTCTTAATGAAGAAAGTATATTTTTTGATGATTTTTATGTTGTAGTAGTGGTGATGATGATTATGGTGGCACGCAAAAGTTGCTAAAAAAGTGATAACTACAGTTTCCTGAGTTCAAACACTCGAACGCTAGCTATCGCCATTTGGTGTTTTTGCCGCCGTCAATCAAACTTGCCGAACTTTTCGATTTTCGTCTAAACCTGCGTTATTAATTGTACCGACGTGTGTTCGAACTTCATCAGGTTGAATCATGATTGGTTAGTTTTCATTCAAGTGAAAATCGAGTTTTGATTGACGGGAGCAAAAATTATATGCAAATGGCGCGGGTCGAGCGTTCGAATGTCTCAGTTGCAGAAAACGGAAAACAGTAAGTTGATAATTCGACGCGGACCATTAGATATTTGTGTGGTGGTGTTGGACAATTTTTTTTGTGCAGGATATTTTTTTCACGTGTGTTGGTTGTGCAGGTTATTTTCTTCCTCCCTGCACAATATTTTTTTATTGGCACATCTGCCATGCACGATTTTTTTTCTCTGTTTAAGGCTTTGCTCGATATTTTTTTTGGTATTTGCACCCCCCCCCCCCCCCCTCCTCAAATATCTAATGGTCCGTCCCTTAGGAGTGGTAATGATCGCGATAATGAGTTAATCTAACATTTTTTCGTCCTAATTTTTTAAAGACTTATTTCTATTCCTACTGCTCCCTTGGGAAGAAAGTAGCCAATTAAGGCGAAGGTAACCTGCACAACTTGACCTTACCCGGCGGGTAGGGTATTGTTCGTTTTTGAGTTAAAGTACATTGTAAATTATATTTTACAACTGTCCAGATTGTTGATAAAATCAAGTTTCTGTAAAATTTCGACGCACAAAAATGAATTTACAAAAACGTATCGCATACGATAAGACTTTTTTTGTAAAGGGAGCCGGTTTTAATTTGACTCGGGCTCTTGAAGATGAGCTTCTTGAAGGGAAAGTTTAAGCCCATAAAATACTGCGCCACTGGCGGTGTGATTTCGTCCAGCTGCGGCAGTTGCAACTCGACCAATTATAGACCTATTATATTTCCTTTTGTCGAATAGAAAGCTGAAGAAAGTAGTGTAAGGAAATAATCATTATACTTTAGTTCTGTCCAACTGTAGTTTGGTTCTGGAAAATTCAATGTAAACAAACAAGAAAAAATTAACACATGCAAGAAGTTTAACGAACTAGAAAAATCAAAATTGCTACAAAGTTGCTCAATTTTGTCAAAATTTAATACTTGCAAAGAGGTGTAGCAATAAGGTAGTTTTCATAGTAAATAGTATTACTCAGAGGGCAGGTGTCCTGAACTGGCTGCGCAATATCTTTATAAAATATTGCAATAATTAGTGAATTGAGACAGGTGCTTGTTTATTGCTTTACAAGTTTCCTTTTCGACTCTTACAGATCTAACCTACGTCTTTATTTGTCTATCTAAAATTGCAAAACCATGTTTAATTTGACTTGTGACTCTGGAGTAATCGTTCCTTTCGCCCCAAGACCTTACCGTTACATAATTGCATCTTTCTTGGTTATGACTGCTGTAAGCTCTGCCAGTTTAAACTTTTTAGTTATGTACACAATCTGGAAGACACCTTCTCTTCACAAGCCTTCGTATTTTCTGATTGCTACAATTGCCTTAACGGATTTCTTGGCTGGTTTATTTGGAGAGATAATGGCGGCGACAATTCATATATTTCTCAGCACAATTGATAGACACAGCAGTCTTGAATGGCAAAGATTAGTTTGCCATTTCATCATATTTCACAAAGCGTATGCCTATATCCTTTGTGGAGCTTCAATTTCAACTTTGGTTGCCATGAGTATTGATCGTCTTTTAGCGATCACTTTAGGAACAAGTTATAACAACAACTCCAAGGTATTGAAGTTCATGGGCTTAGGCCTTGTAGCGTCATTCTTTGCAATTACTAGCACGACCTGTTACACAGTAATAGAGGCGACTTTGAAGAAACTTCGCGAAGGATTTTTCATTGGTGCAATCGTTTCGGCTGCAGCATTATGTAGCATCATCACCATCTACTCGTCTGCATATCGTAAGTTGAGAGGCCCAATGACATCTCGAAATAGACCTTGCCATGTCTCTAGAAGCACATCCGAAACATACACAAACTTGGAAAAATATCGCAAGACTTTAAATACATTTGTTCTTGTTTGCGTCTTCTTGTCGGTTTGCTACTCTCCATTTACCATTGCATCGGTTATAATGTTTTCAACTGGATTTGAGGGATCACAGGAACAAATAATTGCCGTAATAATGTTTTTTGATATCTCAGAATGTCTAGTATATTGTAATGCTACCATCAATCCAATTTTGTATGTTTGGAGGATGAGAGATTTGAGGAACGCGATGAAGCAAGTCATGATTTGCCTGCGAACATTTTTCAACACAAAGACTCCTCGTATCGGTCCTGTGAAATAGTTTTGAGTATATAATGAAATGTTTGACATATTGATAATAATGGGATATAAAAAACATGTCTATTGGTGTTTTCAATTAATGGATTTTTTCCATAGGGGAGGTGGATGGGAGTTCGATTTTGGAATAAAGGGATATTCCGAATAACTTGGGGGATTTATCGGGATTCCAAGGACCGGCCAACGAGAAAGTTACGAGTTCAAGCTAGTAGATTCATCGAAATAACAGATAACGAAAATTCGTTATCAAAATAGTTTTCTCAAAAAATTGCTTCGAAAAACCAGATGCGTATTATACACGGGTGTTTTGTAAAATCTAATACCAAAGCCTAAAATTACTTCGGAAACCACATCGGGCGTGGATTATTACTCGGGCTGAAAAGACCCGAGGTATAATTTCGGGTTGTTTTTTTTTTTTTTTTTTTTTTTCGATCTGTCGGCATTTTAAATTTTCCGCACTTTGTATTTCTGTCGGCTCCAGGTTTGTGATTGGTTGTATTTATTAATTCGATTGTGATTGGTGGAATCGATCACCACAGTCTTGAACACGACGATCGTAGATAGTTCTGCTTCAACGACTCAAAATAATCTATCTTCAATTTATTTCATCTTTTTTAATGTTTACAATACGATTTTTTTAATTGCAGTATCTTTATTATAATTTAATATAAACATAGTGTTGTAATGTTTGGTTTATAAGATCCCAGACGTCAATGTACAACACAACTTCCACAGTATTTACTCATTGCTTACTGTATTTTGGATTGGTGAATACTGAAAAGAAAAATTTCAAGTTATGATTTGGCAAATAAGCAAAAATGATGTGATTGAAGCACAACTTTTGCGCGGACAGCGTCGCTTCGTACATGATTTTGATGGAAAACGTCAGTCGAGCAGAATCAAATACCACGATGTTGTGACCTCTAGTCAATTACTTTGATTGTCAGCCGGTGTTTGTATCAGTGAAGTTTGTAGATGGAATATATTTTGCTTGAACATTATGTTTTTGCTCAAAGCGAGCGGCCATAAGTCAAGCGAGTTGTGATTATGCAAATGAAATTTTAGCAATAAAAAATGAACTTCATCGCTGCTTGAACGGTTTGATATTCTCATAAGATTAGTTGAAATCCACATTCGTTAGATCTTGGATAGAATGGTTTTTCAAAACGGTTATTTTCTATAGTAACAATGAATATGTAACTAACGTTTGGAATAGAACAACAAACTTACCGCGTGCATTTTCACCTTGTTCTCCTTTGGTTCAGTTTAGATTTTCGTCAATTTTGCTTCCATGTAACTTTCTTATCAATTAAAAAAACATTCCAATTACCTCTTTTTCAAATGCAGATTAGTAATTGATTCATACGTTTTCAAAATAAGCTGTAAAATTGGAATATTTCTCGATGAAATTTAGTCTACTTTGCATTGCAAAGCCTTGTACTTGTACGAGTGCTTGTTTTCCCACTGCCAATTAGTCAGGTTTTGTCATTACACAGGAACCCCAAGAGGAGAAAAAAGCGGTAGATTGTAAAAGTGACAAATATATGCCCGTCAAAGAAAAGAGAAACTAAATAATAATAATAATAATAATGTGTGAAAGCTGGTATTGCATACTCAAAACTCAGTATCATTACAGTCACTTCATACATGCACACATAACTGTTTCGAAAAGCCGACAATAAACATCAAAATGGAAAATTCCTTTATTATTAACAGCTCAATTTAATGGTCTGACAAGGATAATTTTATCATTTTTGTTTCATTTGTTTAGTTTTAGCTCTTAAAAACGTTCAGCGGAAAAAACAGATAATTTACATAGGTCAAAGAGAAGCCCGAGTTCACGCAGATATGCGTCTAGTTTATATTATCTTTTCGGGAAATTAAAAGTTGCGGACAAAAACTAGATCGCGAACATGTAAACAAACTTTTCGCACCTAAGTATTCTCCACTTTTTGACATTTTTTAAACATTCCTGAGACACTGAATTTTAGAAAATATCTTAATCTATGTCTTGTTTTCTATTAAATGAAAGCAGTTGAGGAAGTTATGAAAGTTTTTTTCAGTTTAAAATGCAAATTTGTGAAGCATTCGAATGGCTTTTCGCAAGTATGCAACTTTCCAGACATTCCGTCTCTTCTCGTCTCGTCTTGAATTTTCGAAGCGTTTTCTCCATATATAAAGAAGGCAATATAATTTAGTTTACAGTGCAATTTTTATTATCATGGAATAGAAAAACAAATTTGTTTTAATTCCTAGGTCAAAATTATGAGTGTTTTCAAAGTATAACAAAGCAATATATTGTTTACGTTTTCATTTGCTATACTAGTACTGTTACGCGATTCATTTGTGTAAGGCTGAGTTGGCATTTGCTCTCAACTTTCATATTGTCTTTACAAAGCTTTTAAAAGATTTACTGCCAATAGAGAATGAATTCTGATTATTAAGATGGTCCGTTTCGTCGACAACTTTGTAAACAGTCTGAAATCGTTCTCAGTTTATACAGTATGTCCACAGTTTGGTAACTTGCTTAATTTGCTATACTCGTGAGAACTAGTGAGAACTGGTAAGATCATGCTAAATTTGCTAGCCAGTTCGTGGACCAACCCCTACCGAAATGTACGCTCTCTGCTGTAATTTAGTGTAGGTCTACCACGATCGACGTGTGCATTTGTATGTTCGAGCGCATGTACTGGTCCTCTGCCGATGATTGTAGCAATTTCCATATTCTCTATTAAATCGAGGAATTAGATGACAAAAACATCCATAAATCCAAAGCGAAACGATGTCGGTTCCATGTGCTTGAGCCAGTGCAATATTATAAAGCGACACGACGTAGAAGACATGCGCATACAACCAGAGGAATCCTGATGAAGGCCCAAATCGCGGAGAAAAAATACGGAAAACAAGAAAAACAACATTGCCCGATTTCATACCGTGAGGCCTGGGGCGAATTTCCCTTACGTTTTGCCAAATAACAAATGACTCGATATTTTGAAAGATCACATCAAAGTTCATATAATGGCAAAGTTTGGAGTTGATAGAGTAAGATTTGAATGAGATACAAGTCATACAAAAGTCGAAAATTTAGAAAGAAATGTATGGGAACCGGACAAAACGTCCGGGCTTCATACATTTCTTTACAAATTTGAACGCTCCTAGCTCACTCTGATTTCATTCAATCAAAACGAACTCTTGGGATTTTGTGAATTACTTGGGAATTACTCGTGCCATAGCCTGGGCACGAGTAATTACTCAAAATTATTACAAATTATTCCAATTAAGACTTTCAAAATGATACGCAGTTTTTTTTTATTTATTTTATTTATTTATTTATTTTCTCGTAATTTAAAAAGTTGCCAGATTAATGTAAGCGTTAAAAAAAAATAACTGGAAGTGGAAAAGAGTACGGAAAAAGCACAATATTGAAATAAGAGTCTATTTTTCACAGCGTAAAGAGGTATATTTTCCCCTTCTCTAAATAAATGAACCAATATGTTGGTTGTAGCTACTCAGAAAACTGAAAAAAAATTTTTATATCCACTTATATCTTTATGAGGAAATAGCAAAATCAAGAGAATTGTGTATGTCTAGAAATATTTATCGACCAGTGATTAATTATTTTTGAATTCCGAATTTTACTCCCAAAATACAAAACATGCGGGTACTTTTCAAAAAAAATCTCGAGAGAAAACGAGTTCGGGGACATCGCTTTTTAATGTCATTTTTGAAATAAGCAACTCGCAAAATATTATATTGGAAAGTTTCAAGGCATTTCCATGTCTAGTTTTATTTCTACGGAATTACCTTAATTGCATTTGAAACTAATAAAGGTTTGCTAATTTTCGATCACCAATTATTAAATGGACTATTTAAGATGGTCCTAGAATGAAGGTTTAAAAAATGTGTTCCAAAATATTCATTTTAAAAAAGTCTCGATCTTGCTTTAAAATTAATTAGAAAAACAAAACAAAGGAGGTTCATTTTTGCGACGTTTTGACGTCAAAATCATCGCTTGGTAATGACATCAGACGATGTCGAAACGTCGTAAAAATGAACGTCGTTGAGTTTGTGGTTCTTATCAAAATATCCATTCTTTAAGAAATTTTATCTAAAGTTTTTAAAAAATAAGGGTATGCAATTTTTTTTGAAATCGCGATGAAAATTTACAAGAATTGCCAGTCAAGGCTTGCCAGTCGGTCATACAATCCTTGCTATTTTAAAGCTATCTAGTGCCAACGTTCAGTGATTATTGGCTTCAGATTGCTCTTTTCTGGTTGAAAAAAACAAAAAAAACGCAAAAACAACAAGGAGATTGGGGCGCACAAAGGCTTTCTTCCCATGATTCCCTGTGATAGTCCTATACTCCAAGCATCCTTTGCGCTTACTATACACGCACGAGGGATGAGGTAGAAGCGACTAGGTACGAGTCTTCTATGAGATTTCACAATAGAGAAATCTTCCATGAATTATGACTTTTCAATATCACATCTGACACTTATTCGTCCAACTAGTAGTGTTTGGTTCAATTTTCTCCATCTCTCCAACAACGCTTTGTGAAAGTTAAAACTTCTCCATAAGAGCGACATCTCGTTTCAATTTGCTTAGCGTATTTTGTATGAAGTGTTCAACAGTTGTTCTAAGAGCGACAAATCTCAGCAGCCCGCCTTCGGCCATTTTGCTTCACCAGTCAAGAATGTACGAGAAGCGATTTGAGTGTTGTAGCTCGCTTTGTGATTGGATTAGATTCCCCTTTTTGCGCGTTGTGATTGGCCATATTGTTCAAGTGTGAGAAATACTATACGCCATTCTGATTGGACGTATTGCTTTTTCATCTGTGAAAATATAGTATACAGAGTTTTATTCGTGGCCTTTATATTCGTGGCCTTTATACAATAATATATAGCATTGCAAAAAAGGGCAGGTGTCCAACTGGCTGCACAATATCTTTTACAAAATATTGCGATAATTATTGAATTGAGACAGGTGCTTGTTTATTGCTTTACAATTTTCCTTTTCGACTCTTACAGCTCTAACCTACGTCTTTATTTGTCTATCTAAAATTGCAAAACCATGTTGAATTTGACTTGTGACTCTGGAGTAATCGTTCCTTTCACCCCAAGACCTTACCGTTACACCATTGCATCTTTCTTGGTTATCACTGCTGTAAGCTCTGGCAGTTTAAACTTTTTAGTTATGTACACAATCTGGAAGACACCTTCTCTTCATAAGCCTTCGTATTTTCTGATCGCTACAATTGCCTTAACAGATTTCTTGGCTGGTTTATTTGGAGAGATAATGGTAGCGATATCGCATATATTACTCGGTACACTTGATAGACACAGAAGCGTTGAATGGCAGGAATTGATGTGCAATTTCATCATGGTTTACAAAGCGTATGCCTATATCCTTTGTGGAGCTTCAATTTCAACACTGGTAGCCATGAGTATTGATCGTCTTTTGGCGATCACTTTAAAAACGAACTATAACAACAACTCTAAGATATTTAAGCTTATAGGTTTTGGCCTTGTAACATCGATGTTGGTAATTACTAGCACGACCTGTTACACAGTAATAGAGGCGACTTTGACCAAACTTCGTGAAGGATTTTTTATAGGCGCAATCATCTCGACTATAGCGTTATGTAGCATCATCACCATCTACTCCGCTGCATATCGTAGGTTGAGAGACACAATGACATCTCGAAAGAGACCTTGCCATGCCTCCAGAAGCACATCCGCAACATACATAAACTTGGAAAAATATCGCAAAACTTTAAATACATTCGTTCTTGTCTGCGTCTTCTTGTCGGTTTGCTACACTCCATTTACAATTGTATCGGTTATAATGTTTTTAACTGGATTTGAGGGATCAAGTGAAATGGTAATTGCCCTTGTATCGTTTCTAGAGATCTCAGAATGTCTGGTATATTGTAATGCTACCATCAATCCAATTTTGTATGTTTGGAGGATGAGAGATTTGAGGAACGCGATGAAGCAAGTCATGAGTAGACTGCTTTGCCTGCGAACAGTTTTCAACACAAAGACTCCTCGTGTCGGTCCTGTAAAATAGTTTTGAGTATATAATCAGTTTGTCGTCATTTGTAACTAAAAGGTTTTTTTAATTACTCAAAATTATTACAAATTATTCCAATTAAGACTTTTAAAATGATATGCAGTTTTTTTTAATTTTTTTTAATTTTCTCGTAATTTAAAAAGTTTCCAGATTAATTTAAGCGTTAAAAAAAAAACTAACTGGAAGTGGAAAAGAGTACGGAAAAGCACAATATTGAAATAAGAGTCTATTTTTCACAGCGTAAAGATGTATATTGCTCTACTCTAGATAAATGAGCCAATATGTTGGTTGTAGCTACTCAGAAAACTGAAGCTTCGGCACGATTTTTATATCCACTTATATCTTTATGGGAAAATAGCAAAATCAAGAGAATTGTGTATGTCTAGAAATATTTATCGACCAGTGATTAATTATTTTTGAATTCCGAATTTTACTCCCAAAATACAAAACATGCGGGTACTTTTCAAAAAATGCTCGAGAGAAAACGAGTTCGGGGACATCGTTTCTTTATTTCATTTTTGAAATAAGCAGCTCACAAAATATTATATTGGAAAAATTCAAGGCATTTCCATGTCTAGTTTTATTTCTACGGAATTATCTTAATTGCATTTGAAACTAATAAAGGTTTGCTAATTTTCGGCCACCAATATTCAATTGCCTATTTCAGATGGTCCTAGAATGAAGGTTTAAAAAATGTGTGCCAAAATATTGATTTTAAAAAAGTCTCGATCTTGCTTTAAAATTAATTAGAAAAACAAAACAAAGGAGGTTCATTTTTGCGACGTTTTGACGTCGTCAAAATCATTGCTTGTTAATTAATGACATCAGACGATGTCGAAACGTCACAAAAATGAACGTCGTTAAGTTTGTTGTTCTTATCAAAATATCCATTTTTTAAGAAATTTTAACTATACTTTCTGAAAAACTGAAGATATGAAATTTTTTTGAAATCGAGATGAAAATTTACAAGAATTACCAGTGTCACGGTAGCGCGTGACAATACGTCTTTGTACATAGCATATTTATGCTTTGTCAAAATTAATTTATGGACCGTGAACTTGAACAATGAGCTATTATGTTAAAACTCTAATTTTAGTAGGCGTTTCGTTATATGAACGCTTATTAGTCGTTTGGATTATATCAATAACATTATTCTTATTCAGATTCCGGAGAGTTGGTTAGTAGAGTGGTATGTTAATTTAGTCAGTTGTGAATAGTCCAGAGAAGAGACACGTACTCGAGCTTTGTGGACCAACTGTAAGCGATTATTCTACTAAAATTCAGAAGGAAGGAAAATTACCTAAACGAAGTTCACCTGGATATATGTGGTGTAACAACTAAACAAAGTTACGGGCTCTTTGTGGCTGTTAAAATCGTAAAGATGCCAGTGGGTGTTACCGTAAGCTGAGTTTGGGCCGCGTGGTGAACGAGCAAGACATAAGAGTAATATACACGAATCGAAATCGCTGAATAACAGATAAGTTGATACAAGAATTGAAAGAGACTGCCGGCTAATTAAGTGCACATAAGTAAACTGTATATCTATTTAACTTAATTTAGTATAAAATGTTGTGTGTGTTAGTTATCGTAGTTCGAGTGTGAGTGCTGACATGTGAGAGTTTACTTAAATCGTATATTAAACTAGAATTTATCAAATACTATCGACTCTGAGCAGTAGAATCGTGACAACCAGTCAAGGCTTGCCAGTCAGTCATACAATCCTTGTTATTCTAAAGCTATCAAGTGCAAACGTTCAGTGATTATTGGCTTCAGAATGCTCTACCGAAATCTGGGGTTCATTTTTGGCTCTTTTGTGGTCGAAAGAACAGCAACGAAGAGATTAGGGCGCACAAAGGCTTTCTTCCCATAATTCCTTGCGATAGTGCTATACTCCCATCATTCTTTGCGCTTACTATGCACGTACTGCTGTGTTTATTGAAGGAAACCAGCCTTTTTGAGGTGTAAACTAAAACGTTTTTTTAACGTACAAACAACGAAAACAAGATGGCGGCCGTTGGTCTTGCGGCCTGGCCTTACATAGGAATCCCAAAGTCTAACAAAAATAACACGTACGAGGAATGAGAGGTGACTGGGTACGAGTCTGCTATGAGATTTCAAAATCGTGAAAGCTTCAATAATTTATGAAAGTAAACAATTCGTTTTGCTTAGCGTATTTTTGTATAAAGTGTTCAAAAGTTGTATTTAGAGCGACAATTCTCGGCAGCCCGTCTTCGGCCATTTTGCTTCACCAGTCAAGAATGTACGAGAAGCCATATGAGTGTTGTAGCTCGCTTTGTGATTGGATCAGATTTCCCTTCTTTCGCGTTGTGATTGGCCATATTGTTTAAGTGTCAGAAATGCTATACGCCATTCTGATTGGACGTATTGCTTTGTCACATGTGAAAATATAGTATACAGAGTTTTATTCACGGACTTTATGCAATGAAAGTCTCGTTTTATATGTAATAATAAGTGGTATTACACACAGGGCAGGTGTGCTAGCGCTATGACAGAACACTGGCTGCCCAATATTTGTAACAAATTATTGCGGCAATTAGTGAATTGAGACAGGTGCTTCTTTATTGCTTTTCGACATTTACAGTTCTAATCTACCGGTTTATTTGTCTATCTAAAAGTGCAAAACCATGTTGAATTTGACTTGTGACTCTGGAGTAGTCGTTCCTTTCGCCCCAAGACCTTACCGTTACACCATTGCATCTTTCTTGGTTATGACTGCTGTTAGCTCTGGCAGTTTAAACTTTTTAGTTATGTACACAATCTGGAAGACACCTTCTCTTCATAAGCCTTCGTATTTTCTGATCGCTACAATTGCATTGACAGATTTCTTGGCTGGTTTATTTGGAGAGATAATGGCGGCGACAATGCATACATTACTCAGCACAACTGATAGACACAGAACCATTGAATGGCAAGAATTGATGTGCAATTTCATCATAGTTCACAAAGCGTATGCCTATATCCTTTGTGGAGCTTCAATTTTAACTCTGGTAGCCATGAGTATTGATCGTCTTTTGGCGATCACTTTAAAAACAAACTATAACAACAAGTCTAAGATATTTAAGCTTATAGTTTTTGGCCTTGTAACATCGTTGTTGGTAATTACTACCACGACTTGTTACACAGTAATAGAGGCGACCCTGAAGAAACTTCGTGAGGGATTTTTCATAGGCGCAGTCATCTCGACTATAGCGTTATGTAGCATCATCACCATCTACTCTGCTGCATATCGTAAGTTGAGAGACACAATGACATCTCGAAAGAGACCTTGCCATGTCTCTAGAAGCACATCCGAAACAAACATAAACTTGGAAAAATATCGCAAAACTTTAAATACATTCGTTCTTGTTTGCGTCTTCTTGTCGGTTTGCTACACTCCATTTACAATTGTATCGGTTATAATGTTTTTAACTGGATTTGAGGGATCAAGTGAAAAGATAATTGCCCTTGTAACGTTTCTAGAGATCTCAGAATATCTGGTATATTGTAATGCTACCATCAATCCAATTTTGTATGTTTGGAGAATGAGAGATTTGAGGAACGCGATGAAACAAGTCATGAATAGACTACTTTGCCTGCGAACAGTTTTCAACGTAAAGAGACCTCGTGTTGATCCTGTAAAATAGTTTTCATAGTATATAATTAGCTTAGTGTCAAGTTGGTAACTAAACATTTTTTTACAAATTCATCAAACTAAGACTTTTAAAATGATTTACCGTTTTTGTCGGACTTTAAAAACTTGCCAGATTAATTTAAGCGTTTAAAAATATTATCTGGAAGTATAAAAGACTTCCGAAAAAGCACGATATTGAATTGAATTGAATATTGAGTCTATGATTATCTACAGCGTACAAACAGGATTCAGGATTGCTCTACTCCAGATAAATGAGCTAATAAGCTGGTTGTATCTACATAGAAAACTGAGGCGTCTGCACGGCAGAGAGTTTTGAAAATGAGCACCAGAAAAGAATTAGATACTTGCAATTGGAACTAAGAAAGGTTTGTTGATTTTCGGCCACCAATATTCAATTGACTTTACTTTCTGAAAAACTGAAAATTGCGATGAAACTTTACTAGAATTGCCAGTCAAGGCTTGTCAGTAAGTTATACAATTCTTGCTATTCTAAAGCTATCAAGTGCAAACATTCAGTGATTATTGACTTCAGAATGCTCTATCAAAATTTAGTATTCATTTTTGGCTCTTCTGTGTAATGTAATGTAGTGCTTATATAGCGCATTTTCACCTAATGTCTCAATGCGCTTTACAATCTTTAATATGTATAGTATGTAATCCGGATTTACAAGAATGAGGTTGATTAGTAATTAGTATGTATTAGTGTAGGCCTATCACCGAGGATGGTCGTTACCTGCATCCTCAGTCGTTCTTTTACGCCCCCCCGTTACTGGTTAATGTGAAGTGTGGCGAGACGGGATCTCCAGTTTATCGTCCTTGTCCGAGAAGACGCGAACCCTTACAATTATAAATCGAAGAACATTCTCCTCAATTATTTAAAGACCCTGAGTGATGGTCCGGTTGAGGGTTCGAACCCGCAGCCTCCCGGTTAACAGCCAACGCTCTCCCAACTGAGCTAATCTGTTAATCGGTTGAAAGAACACGGGTATATATCATGCAAAGACTTTGAGATCACGCTAGAACACAGTCGTCACTCTCTCTAGAAAGATGAGAAGGAGATTGGGACGCACAAAGGCTTTTCCTTGTGATAGCTCTTTAGTTCCATCATCCTTTGCGCTTACTACGCACGTGAGATGAGAAGCGACTGGGTTTCACAATCTTGAAAGCTTCCATGATTTATAACTTTTTTTAAAGAAACATTGAACTCAAGGGGAAACTTGTACCATTTTATACAATTGATACTGGAAGCTCAGCAAAAATTACAAAAGAACGGAAAATCAACTACTTAGATAAGTGGTCCACTTATGTTATCTCATTCAAATGATTATACTCAAATTCATTGTACTTTGAAATCATACTCCTTCTACTGAAACTAATACATAAGAGAAAAAACAATGGAACATTGATTGACAACCTAAAGTATGATGATGGGGTCGTCATGTTGTACGTGGAGATCAATGATTGGCTACAGCTGCAAAGGCCCACCTACTATAAAGGTCAGAACAGAAAGTATCATTTTGCGACTTTTGTAGTGATTCCATTTGAAAACAACTCTCGTGAAGCAGCAACGTTCAATAGTTTTTGTTTCATAAGTATTGTTCTCTGAGCGCATTATTGGGTATCCCTTCCAAAGATGCTACATGCACTTGACTAACGGTGCTTTCCATTCAAGAAACGTGCGTCTAAAAAGTAAGAACTTTACATCTGTTGTTGGAAAATTGTGCTTGTTCCGTTAGCAAGCATGAAAGAACAAAATAGCATGATCTTGTAAAGGATATAAAACAAGCGTTGCAATTAAACTGTAAGTTCAGTCACTTACTTGGATATACAGCAGTTTTCCTTTTGTACAGTTTATAAAGGCTACGTCAGTATCATTTCTGTAGTTAAACTATTCAGCTACTTGGATACGTCAATACATACAAGGTATCCTGAAAAACTATCACTTCAGTTAGAAAATTAACATTTTCAATGCACTTTTCACATTACTATACTCTAAGGTGTTGATCGAACCACGCTACTTTAGCTGCATTACTTGTTTTTGCGACAAAAACACATTTCCAAACGTCTAATTAAAACTGTGAAAACATGGTGAATATGACTTGTAACTACGACATCACTGTTCCTTTCACTCCGAGATCTTATCGTTATAGCATCGCTTCGTTTTACGCCTTGACGGCCGTAAGCTCTGGCGGTTTAAACTCTTTAGTTCTTTTAACAATTTGGAAGACACCTTCTCTTCATAAGCCTTCGTATTTTCTGATCGCCACAATTGCCTTAGCTGATTTCTTGGCTGGTTTCTTTGGAGAGATATTGTTGGTTATAATGCACATATTTCACAGCACATTTGATAGACACAGGAGCCGTGAATGGCTGGACGTGATTTGCAAGTCCATCATAATGTGCAAAGGGTATGGCTACATTCTTTGTGGAGCTTCAATTTCAACTTTGGTAGCAATGGGTGTCGATCGTCTTTTGGCGATCACACTGAAAACAAGCTATAACAACAACTCCAAGATATTTAAGTTTATGGGTTTGGGTCTTGTTATATCATGGGGGACAATCACTCTCTTAACTTGTTATATAGTGATAGGGGTGACCTTTGAAAAACTCCGCGCAGGATTTATCTTTGGTGCAGTCATTGTGGCCGTAGCCTTGTGTGTCATCATCACCACCTACTCAGTTGCATATCGAAAGTTAAAAGAAGCGATGGCATCTCGAGTGAGACCACCTCATGCTTCTAATAGCACAGACATAAATTTGGAAAAATATCGCAACACGTTAAACACTTTCGTTATTGTCTGCGTGTTCTTGTTGGTTAGTTACACTCCATTTACCATTGCATCGATTATAATGTTTTTAACTGGATTCGAGGGATCCAGTCAAAAGATAATTGTCCTAGTAACGCTTTTAGAGATATCAGAGTATTTAGTCTACTGCAGTGCTACAATTAATCCAATGTTATACGTTTGGAGGATGAGAGATTTGAGGAACGCTTTGAAACAAGTCGTGAAGGGATTACTTTGTGTGCGAAAAGTTTACAACGTAACAAGACATCGTGTTAGTCATGCAGAGTAGTTTCTAAAATATTTTATACAGAGAATACTAAGGAGGATACTTTATTAGTCATAAAGGCACATGCATGTCACAAAAAGGCTAGTCCAATCGGCCTAATAGTTAATTATTGATGTGTGAGCTTTTGAACAATCTATAGTGATTTTTTCCCACTAAAAGACAAAGAAATTCAAAACATGACACTAAACTATGGATACCTTTTTGGTATAAAGAAAGCAATAAATTGTTGAACAAGCTGCACAATATAACGTGTGGTGTACCACATGGTTAAATATTCGACTTACTCTTGTTTCTCGTATGCATTTTTCTTAGGTATTTTTCTATCATGTATAATGTTATGTTCATTCATTTGAATTGTTGTAGTACATTTATTACATACCTTCAAATGGGAGTCTAAAATATACAAGCATGAGTTGCTTATCTTTAAACTCTTATTCAGATTTATAATCAAAATTGTATAGAGAA